>VYXF01006517.1:105390-124063 GCA_013397295.1 Polioptila caerulea | reverse complement strand
TCCCCTCCGGGCTGAGCCAGGTGAGTGCCGCGGCGGGAGGAGGCGCGGGCCGGGCTGCGGCGGCGCCCCATCACGGGGAGGGCCCCGGCCCTGCTGCGGCGCCCGCGGGAGGCCTCGGCGCGGCGGGGTCTCCCCCGCTTCGGCCTCGCTGCGCGGCGGAACAAGCGCTCGGAACAGATGAAATCGAGCTGCTTGAGGGGCAGTGTGCGTCCGGGCGCAAAACGGCAGAGTGCACGATTTTCACCCGGAAATTAGGTTTGCATGTGGATGTGTCATCTGCAGAAAGAGAAGCACAGGACGTTCATTTGGCTAATCTGCAGACATGTGCCACAGAAGGCCTCCGGCTGTGCTTGAGGGGTGTCGTTTGGGAAGTGTCTGATGGTATCGCGCCTTGTCCTCCGGAATGCGGTGCTGAAGGGCGCATCAGCAATTCAGCGAGTTCGCGTTCACTGGACTGCACTCACAGCGTCGCTGAGGGTGTAATTCAGGGTACAGTTTAACAAAATGCCTTGATCCAAACCACCGGGCATAGTACAACTAACAAGGGGAAATCCTGCTCCTTTCCATCACGTTCCTGGTCCCAGGAGGGGATCCCTTTGCCAGGCTCTGGGCTATATTCCCACAGCTCTCCTTGATGCTGGCTCAGGAACTCTTTGCCCACTAGATTACTCACCTTACTAAATCGGCAGCAAAAGCCATTAAAAATACATTTTGCATTTTTATGTGCTGAGTTGGTGAGTTGAACAAACTTAATTATGAATTAATGAATGCAGAGAGAAGCATTTTGGTGGTGAAGAACCAGAAAGGATTGGAGACTTTTCTGATCCAGTAGCTGTTTATTTGCCTCAGCTGTCAGGTAAAACTGTCAGTGAGATGCACTGAAAAGACCTAGGAGTGTGCACTGCTGGGTGTTGTGCCCTTAATTCCTCTCCGCCCCTTTCTTGCACCTTACGTGGGCTGTGATGCTCTGTAGATGCTTTTGTGAGCCAAGTTAACATACTAAAGCAATAGAAGAACAAAGAAGCAAAAATAATGTTACTTTCATGTCTATAGAGGAGCACAGCCCAGTAGATGGAGAGTGTGGGTCATGTAGCATAGAGCAGTGCAGGGGAAGAGGGATGGGGGTGATCTAAGGAAGAGTTTTCCTATTGTGAGCAGTGAGTCATTTTATCTTCTCAAACCCTGCCTCCAGCCTGGGGAGCGTGTTCTGCAAGGGTTCAGCTGTCCCTCTAGAAAAACATCTGTTAATAAAAATAATACAGACAGCCAGTGGCTTATTTTTTCCATTTGATGCAGTTGCAAAGTTTGCTGGACAGACATAAATAAATGGCCCTTAAAAAAAGCTGTTTATGATTTTCTTCTGCAAGCCAAAGCCACTTGACGAATTAATCTGGTGGACAGACAGGAATGTAACAAACTTTAGAAAAAACAATTTCATGTTGCTGGCGTCGCAACTCCTCTTAGTCTAGACTGTTCTGTATAATAAAGGGAGAAACAGGTTTAAAATCACATTCATGAAAAGTCAGTAGCTTATTAGGAGTAAAATTTTATTCTCTCTGTTTGAAGCTGTATGCTTTAATGCATTAAGCCTTTGGGCTTAATGTGATTTACTTATCATTAAGCAGTATAGGAAGATGCTCAGAAAAAAAATCACTAAAATTCACTTATTCATTAATAGCTAAAAGCCCATTGTAACTGTTCAGACAACTTTTGATGTAGATACCTGTGCTAGCCATAGAGCCTCTTTCTGTGGAGGAGTCCTGCCCTGAGTACCTGAGGATATCACTTATTAAAGCTGACTGGAACCTTCTAAAACCCCTGTGAAGCTGGAAGATGGTGACGAGCCCCAATTGAACATATGGTCTTTGTACATCATGTTACCAACAGTCCATCCACTCTGATCAGAGCTGGGGCTGTATTTCTCCAGTAGTGACCCAGTTAAAGTGTTCATCTGTTTTATCAGCTTCATTGCCACTGCTTTCTTAATCAGTCAGAATGGAGTTATTGTTACTGTACATGTGCTCTGGAATTATGGAGGCTTTGAAAGCAAAATGAATACGTGTAACCATTCACAGTTTGCTTCTGCCTGTTTAAATTGCTCTGAGGTGAATTACAGGGATAGCCTTTGAAACAGCAGTAGGTATCCTGAAATTTGGGGTTGCCTGAAGACCTATGAGCGTGCTTCTGGAATGTTTGTGATGTAAGAGGTCATTACGTGGCTATGATCCTTTTCCAGACTTTGGAAGCAGCAGGTGCTAGGGCTGAGATCAGCTCAATCTTACTTTGCTGCAGTGGTGAGAGTTTATGCCCTCTTGCATCCATCCTGCTCCTCCACCACAGACAGTTGTCCCCAGAGCACAACACACACACATATTTTAGCACCTCCTCTTTGAAAGCAAAATCTTTGATGAAATAACTTACAAAGGCAGACTTGGGCTAAAAGAGAGGCTGAGGTGCCCAGAGATACACATTGCACTCAGCTACAGCCGCAGAGTCTCTTTAATACTGTGGCAAAACCTGGTAGACGCTGTTGGCCAGACCTATAGTACAAACAGTTAGGATGCAATGTGTGATGATGAAAGGTGAGCTACTGGAAGAAATTCAAAATAGGAAAATCATTTATGAATTGTATTTGGTTTAAGGGGCTACAGGCATGGCTTCTCTAAAAAGCAGCCAGAAGCTTCCCTCATGTCTGTGAGGGCCAATGCCAGCTGGCTTCAGGATGGAAATGCTGCTGGCCAGGGCAGGGCCCATCAGGTACTGGCAGCACCTCCAGGATGATGTAGTTAAGAAGCTCACCACCAGCAGCAGTCAGAACAGAGGAGTAAGAATTTTTATAAGAAATAGCCCTGCTGACACCAAGGTCAGTGAAGAAGGAGAGGGAGGAGATGTTCCAGGTGTCAGGGCTGAGATTCCTCTACAGCATTTGTTTTGACAACAAATGAAATTTATTTTCCCCAAGTTGAGTCTTTTTTGCCCATGATGGCAGCTGGTGCCTTATCTCTACCCATGAGCCTTTCATTATATTTCCTATCCCCTGTCCAGCTGAAGAAGGCAGCTGGCATCCAGACAGGGTCAGTCCACCAGAGAGATGAAGGAACTAACCCTTCCTGGGACTTCACTCCAGCTAGGAGGAGCTGAGAGTGGTGTAGCAGGGCTTGTGAAGCCTGACTTTTTTTTCTCTGTGTTCTCTTACTGGGTCACTATGGGCTCCCATTCCAATAGAGCAAGTTTAACTCTTAATTTTGCATTTATTAGTACACAGCTAGATGACCTAATGAAGTAACAGATAAAACATACTGAAAAGCACGTAACACTGGCTGCGTAAGAATTGCACAAAAATGGGGCAATTTCACATCAGTGGAATTTTTGTTAAAAATACCAATGTGTGTGTTTTTTTCTCTCCCAGATAAACATTAAAAATGCTGAAAAAGTTAGCACAATAAATAAAGCATTTGCAGAAGTTCAGAAAGAAATCCGGCAGCTATCAAAAGGTACCACAGAAGAACCTCAGAAGACTCAGCAGGTAATTTCCCTTCGTAAAAATCTGAGGAGAATGAAAAGAATGTGTGTGTTCAAAGCATTAAAATGTGTCTCTAAGACTGCAGGCAATTAGCTCAGTTGGTCAGAGCATGGTGCTGGTAATACCAAGGTGCTGGGTTCAACCCCTGTGAAGGCCATTTACTTAAGAGTTGGACGTGGTGATCCTTGTCCTCCCTTCCACCGCAGAATATTCTGTGAATCTCTGAATTCATGCAGTTGCTTTAAAGCTAGAATCCCAGTTTTATGAATTTCATTTATGTGGTAATGCTGAAACTGGTTACCATGTTCAAATTCTATATAACTACTAAAGTAGAGAGATAAGAGAGTGGGCAGCCATGCTCAAGAAGCATATTTTTAAATTACGTTCTAGCTAATTTCTAATTTTTTTTAAGTTAGTCTCAGTTCCATCCCCTTGATTTGAAACTTGTATCTCTACATGAATAGACACAGAGAGGATGAACCTGGCTGTTCCCTACCTGAAGCACCTGACAGTGCTTTGAGCCTCTCTTTGTTCCTGATTCCTTAGCCTTCACGTTACCTCATCAGAAGGACCAACACCTGAAATACCAATTTCTGTAGTAGAGGTTTTGCCTGGGGCACTTAAGGGTTCAAGACAGTGTTTCTCTTGCCTTTGTCTAGTTTTTTTAATACAGGCCTACTTGCACAAGAATTAATTAATGAAGTTTAGTTCCTGACAAGCTCCTCCATATAAATTCTTTCTTCTGACTGATGCTCTAGGCACCATTTCAGGGAGAGAAAGCAGTCCTTCAGGATGAGATGCAGATAAATCCATCCTGGCTGTTGGGGGAAGGTGCAGTTTGGAGAAGTGGACATGAGTTCTCAGTGTGCCTGAGGTGATCAAGTTTCTGTACAGATGGGAGCAACTAAACAAGTGTCAAATGTCTTACGGAGAGGCTGAGGGGAATATGAAACAAGTGACAGTGCAGCCAGCATAGGATGAAGCCAAGGCAGGATTTCAAGGCAGTTGGTGCCAGTGCTCCTGTCCCTGCTGGCTTGTTATTTATTCCTCCAAGAATTCAGACTGTACTACTGTTCCTGTGCTAGTAGGGCCCTACATGACTGCTGAATTTAATCACACAGGCTGTAATAGTGTTTCCTCCAAATTTGCAAAAGTGTTGAGAGCAGTTGTGAACCAAAAGCTGAGCCTGTCTCAGCTGGGCAGCGTGTGTTATCTTACTGGTATGACGCTCCCAAAGCACAAAGAATTTTCTGCTTATGTCTCAATTTCAGTGTATCCTGCAATCCCCCCAAATTATTGAAGTATGACTGCAAAATTATCCTAAATTAAATATATAAAAGACAAACTAATCTTCTGGACTATGGGTATTTATTAGTCTGGTTTTTATTTTTCAAAGCAGAATAAAAAGAAATTGTTTCTTGCTTTAAACTGAAACGTCTTTTTTTCCAGGTTTCCACAAAAGTGGAAGAGGAACCAGCAAATGTGGATGCTGCCACAAGCCTGTTATCTCAGTTGTAATGCACAATGGACAATGAAAGGGTTGCAAGAAATGAAAGACCAAATACTGATGGCTTTGTTTGCACAATTTTATTAAAAAATCTTGTTAATATACAAGTATTGGCACACTTTAATACAAACTACAAACAGACCTTTCCTATCATCTAGGAAAGTGGAATGTCAGAAGTCAGTGTGAGAAACTTAAAGTGCTAAAACAGAAGGCACTTCACAAAATTGGTTCACTGAAACAATTTACCATAACTCAAGCTGGTACCCTTCACTTTTCAACTTGGCAGTGAAAGCTTCAAAATTGTTTGAAAAGTTAAAAAAGAATACAGAAAGCTTCTTGGCAGTAAAGCTTTAAAGAAAATGCTGTTAACTGTGAGCAAGAAGCCTAATCATTTTTTTAAAAATGATCAAAAGGCTATAAAGTATTTTCACTTTTCTTACTAAAGAAAGCTCCAAACAATTTGCTTAGACAGAGAAACACTCAGGTGAAAAAGTGCCAGAATTTTTGATAAGAGCCCTTTTTTTCTTGTTCTTGAATTTGTTTTGTGAAGTAGTTAAAGGAAGCAAAAGAAAATATACTCCCAGAGTCAGTGAACTAAGAAGTTATACATTCATTATTCAAATACTTAGGTTATGAAGAAGTCTAGAATGTTACAGTTAGAGGTAGATAAGTAGTCTGGTTGACACAATATCTAATAATTTAGTATCTGCACATCAAAGAGATCACAGACTCCTTCATTATCATCCAGGTTAAAGTTGTAGTCATCCCCGGGAGTAGGAGAGAGTCGTAAGAGAGGAAAAACTGTAAAGCAGGAATAGTTTAGTTTAAATTAAAACACTTTTGGAAAATCAGCCCTATCATAAATCATTATGTTTGTCATCAGGGTTAGTCTTAATAATTAAAATAGTCTTGATAATCTGACAAGCTTACTGGAATACATACTGTGAAAAGCTGTACTGCATTCAGACTGAGGCAGTAACAGTAAGTGATGTATCTACCATTCTTTGCTTGGTGTTTTAAGTCAATTTGATGAAGTGGAGTGATAGCTATGGAATATGGATTTAATTTCTTCTGCAGCAGCAAAGGAGTACCTGAGCAGCTTTTGAAAACTTGAACCAGAAAACCATAATTTATATTTATATTCCTTTGTCTTGTTACAATATTCCATGTATCAGCCTTCAAGTAAGGAACTTAGCATTATCTCTGTTTTTACGGGAGGGAAATGGAGGCTAGTAGTTTGCGTTTCAAGCATGGAGTCAAAGCTGTCTTCGTGGGGAGAATGCAGGAGGAGAAGCCTCAGCCCTCACTCTGCACTATAGGAATTCTACAACAGTGTACGTGAGCTGGGCAAGCCATCCCTGTTTGAGAAGTGGAGGCTGTTTCCATGTTAACCACATACTGGCACGTTCATAGAATCCCATCTTGCCCCTTGGATCTTTCAAGCACATGCCTCTTTCTGGATGAGCCCTGAGGTGGTCTGCTTGAGGGGCAGATATTATTACAGGCCTTACAGAACGCAGAGCAAAAGGAACAAAGTGAGTTGAGTTCACCTCCTTGCCTGGCACCTCAGTGAGAGGGCAGAGAGGCAGGGAGCACATGAATGCTGTAGTAGCTGTGGTTCAGTGCTGCACTCATATGGCCAAAGACGTGCAAGAACACTCACATGTATGGGTGACATTTGTTTTGTTAGTGTACCACAGCTGGACATGTATCAGTCTGCATCCTGAACTACCCTCTGGCATACTTAGTCAAAGCACCTGCACAAAGCTTTAAGCAGAACAGAATTAAACCAGATTTTTTTTTTTTTTTTTTGAGACACTAGTCATCAGCTCATTCTTTCTTTGTCCCTAAATTAAGTGCTGGTGGGTTATTCATGCATGTAAGTGCTTGTTGGATTAAGGTTTTCATATTTTGACAGTTAAATAAAACTTGCAGGGAATAGAAAGGGGAGCAAAGACGAGTGACAGAGGAGGCGAAACGGGAAAGAAGTAGTTTCATACTGACTCTTGGCATCAGATTTAACAGATGCCTTCTAAGTGCTGTTCACACAAAAACCATGCTCCTACTTGTGTTTATTAGAAAATATGCTAAATACTTACCATCAGAAGACATGAGTTCATCAATAATATCTCCACTGATATTTCCTGTGAAAGACAGGAGCACATGCTTTATGTATGTGAGGTTTTTTAATATGTTTTTATAGCAGCCAACACATTCTTTGCATTAAAACACTGAATTGCCAAGTACACTACAGCTTTGTGCAGTGTAGTATGCCGTGTACATGTAAAATACACTTATCTTGGTATCCCTCAGTTTTCCCCCCCCCAATACATTTTTCCCACTTATCTCTTAAAACCCAAGAGCCATAAACAAACATGAAGCTGATTTGGTGGCAAAGAAACTCATTTGCTCATAATTAGTATGCTCCTCAGAGCTGGCTCAGTGACTTCATTAGAAGATAAGCAGAGATCTGATTTTTCCTCTGTGCAACTCATTGGCAATTTGGTCACAAAGAAGAGCTCAGGAAGCCAGTGAAATACTTAAACAGGAACTTCTGCTTCCTACCTGCAGGCTCCTCCATCTTTGCAATGTCAAATGAGTTTGGCTTGAGAATACAGTTGACATCCAGAGGCAGCAAGCTCTGGTAGTCACTGGAGCTGGCTGAGGCTTGGGCGCTGTCTGCAGACAGCCTGGGGTACAGCTCTGGCTCCGGGAGGCTGGAGTAAGGGGCGGCAGGGACTGCGCCGTCCCGCTGGGCGCTGCCATCTACACGCACAGGAAGGAAGGAGCATTACAAGTCCAGTACGGTGAAACAGAACACACAGCACACCTGCCCCCAGCTTTGTCTTCTGAGGAGAACATGGCCAATGTCTGGGATCAGCTGAGAGGAGTCTTCCCCTTCCACAGTCACAGGCACAATTTAATTAATTGTTCATTAATTAAAGGTTAATAAAATGAAGGGAATCAAGACCCCTCAGGAATGCAGTTGTAATACAGTATTTCCTTAAATCTTTCCCTATTACCTATTTACTATTACTATGAAAAAAATACCTGATATTCAGGCAGCCTCTTACTGTGGCTATATGGAAGAAGGTAAGTGACTTTGAGGTACAAAAGCTGGAACTGGTGCCTGTATTATCTGTCTCATTACAAGGTACATGTTCAAACTATATCCTCCATCAAGATACTTGCAATTTTGCTCCATAATGCATTCTGGAGAAAAACCTCAGAATAATTAACAGGATTACATCCAAAACCTGTTCTGTGTAAGATAGCAATATGTGAGCAAAGCATCTGTTTCACTAGACAGAAGAGGAAGAAGTATCTCTGTAATCTCCTGAGAGCTGTCACTAAGCCCCTGGAGCAGTTTTTTAATGGACAGCTGCTATCCTATGCAAATTCTTGATCTTTCCTTTGTCTACCACCTTTCTTAACAGTTTCCTCTTTCCCTCCAGCTGCCTTCCTCCCCCACCCATCAGAGGTAGGAAAGCCCCTGGATCCACCTGATGGTGTGTCCACAACTGCAGTTTGCGGTAACTCCTGTCCTTGGTTCAGGTCATGTTCTGGGGGATTTGGAGGAGCTGCAGCTGGTTTAAGCGGCGTCGCTGGAGCTGCAGGCTGAGATGGGGGCTGTGCAAGGTCATCGGGCGGAGGAACTGGGAACACCGTGGGCTTGGAGGAGCTCGATTCTTTATTTATAAGCAGCACATGGATAGGTCCTGAACTACTTTTAAGATTGATCTGGTATTTGTTCTGTCCGTTCTGTCCCTGTAAAGATGGTGTATAATGAAAGTTACTGTTCCTCGAGAACTTGGAACTGTACAAGGAGATGAAGACTAAGATCAGCTGTTTTAGTCCTCAACAAAAAGGAAACCAAAATCCAACATCACAGCTGCTAACTTGGGTCCTGCAGAGAACCTTACCATTGCCTGAACTGATTTCAGCAGAGATGGACAAAGACTGATCATTGATCATTGATCAGCTTCATGGCTCTAGCCTTAGATGCTTTAACACATATTAGACTGTGCTTAGCCTCACTAAAAATAGCTTGTGAAACTTCTCAGATGAATTTCAGCCATCTATAAGCACAGTGGCTATGATGCTTCATACAACACTCTCACAACTATGTAAACACTATTTAAAACCAAGCACTGCAACAACAAAAAAAAGTTAAAGACGGACAGAAGTAGTAATTTGGCTTCCTACTTGAACTTTGCCAATTTAAATTTTTTGGCTAAAGTGAGATTGCAGTTTGTTTCTCTATCCAGTCTAGTACCATGAGACTAAATCTGAATTACATCAAAACTAAATCTAAAAGGCTTTTTCATAAGAGATCCATTTTAACAATATAACAGAGAAACTTGACATATAAAAGTCACTGGGTTCTCAAGAGAATTCATGACAACTATGCATTATTTTGAAAGCTGCAGCATTTAAAAGCAAGAGAGAAGAAAAAAGCCACTTGTGTATTTTGGTTTTAATAGAATGTAGGATTACCATTAGTGTAAGTGTACAAACCTCACTTTTTTCTGTCCAGCCTCTCTCTTCTCAACTGAAACAATCCTAATGCTTTCTCCCCTCCTCATGCACATGGATAGATATCCTCTGCTCTAAAACAGCTTTTCTTTGCCACCAATGCTCTAGAACACTTAGGTAAACAAGAAACCAGTACATACCATTTCAGGTCTAGGTACTTCTAACTGTGTACCACAAGGTGCTTGAATTGCTAGAAGTGTATCTCCTGTTTAAACAGCAATTTTAAAGAAAGTGTTAAGTGTATTTTTCTTAAGTCTTGTATAATATCCACTCAGGTGAGAGCTGCAAATTCTCTAAACCTCAAGTGCTGCATAATTTAGCATATATAAACTTGTGGTAGGACATGTGTAGTCCCTCTAAGACCCAAGTATATTGCCTAGTATAAATCACACAACTCCAATACTTAGATCATAGTTGCAAAAACCTTTTCTCACAATAGTACAAGATTTACTATGTTATTTACCCATGTGTCTTCTAGCTGTATATATAACATAAGGTGAAAATATTTAACTAGTTCCTTTTTTCACAAAATCCAAGAATCATTTAGGTAGGAAAAGACCTCCAAGATCGAGTCCAACCTCTGATTGATCACCACCTTGTCAACCAGACCATAGCACAAGTGTCATGTCCAGTTGTTTCTTGAATACCTCCATGGATAGTGACTCCACCACCTTCCTAGGCAGCCTGATCCAATGCTTAACCACCCTTTCTTGAAGAAATTCTTCCTGATGTTCAACCTGAACCTCCCCAGTGCTTGCGGCCATTTCCTATTCTGTCACTGGTTGCCTGGGAGAAGAGATTGACCCCTACCTGGCTACAGCCTCCTTTCAGGTACTTGTAGACAGTGATAAGGTCTCCCTTGAACCTCCTTTTCTCCAGGCTAAACAACCCCAGCTCCCTCAGCCACTCCTCATATGACTTCAGCTAAACCAGCTCTCTGGTCAAGGTCACTTTGACTTTGATGAATGGTGGTACTACAGAGATTTAACAGAAGGAAGAAGAGGTATTAATGTTCATCTTCAGTGACAGCACTTCCAAATATCTAAGCACAGGGCTTCCCACAACTGGGATGTAACAGTTGTCACACTCATCTGTGGCTTACTATGCACATTAAAATGTGTTGGTTGAAATCAGGGGACCACAGTTATATGCACAGCAATACTGCAGATCACTTGCCTACCTGCACATCATTTCCTCTTTGTCCATAACTAATTTGGACACTTTTCTTTTCTGCCTCCTTTTCTGCCTTAACACTTTTCTTTCTCTGCCTCCTAAGAAACACTTAGTTTGTGAAGCACTATGTGAGCACCAAGCCAGGTGCCTCCATGTTTTGTAATAACTAACTCTTTTCAGTAACAGCTCATTTTTGTTAAATTCTGTAGTAGTTTTCTAACCTTATGCTTTCATAAAAAAAAAAATCTTCCTTGTGGCAAAGAAAAGATGGTTTTGAGTCTTGCTGGAGGCTGACCAACAATCTTTCCTTGGGTGGCTTACGATCAGGAGATGATGTCAAGGGAAGTAACCTTTGCCAACACTTCCTGGCAATTTCTTCAAACCACCTGTACAGGAATCCTTTAGATTTAGTAACAATGCCCCATCACTGACCCTCTGCTGGCTCCATTTATACACCATCACAAGCTCTGTCTGGCCACAGTTGCCACCAGAAAATGATACAAAATCTGGATCTTCCTAGGGTTTTTTGAGGATCGGACCAACATGTCCTGTCTCTGGTTCCATTAATGTCTTGTGACAAGCTGCTGGCAAGTATGAATACCAAAAAAGACATGCAAAACCAGGACTCCACTGAGATTCCATTCTATACAATGTGTGATTACAACTAGAAAATGCCAGAACTTGGTAGCCATGAACTCTACCTAGTACTGATCACTATTGAATACTGCTCAATTCAAAATGCTTGCAGGAAAAAAGCAGGTTAGTTAGGAAGTTATTTTTCCAGAAATGCCTCACTTTAGAAATACAGCCTAGCAGCAACTTACCATTGAAGCAGTTGCAGATATCTTCATGGGTGACATATGAAAATGTAATTTATGTCAAGGAACATTTTTCTTAAAACAATATAAAACTGGTATTTGCTGCCCTTCAGAAGTTTGTCCAAACTGAGCCTAAACTATAATATTATCATTGTTAGAGGAGTAATCAAGGCATTATTTTTGACTTTCAGAATGGCTTGTTACAAACAAAAAGAGCTCTGTACTTTAAAGAAAATACCTGTATCAGCAAAGAAAATACAAAAAGAAAAATAGTTGTGTAGCTTGAACGAGAAGAGATTCTTCTAAAAAAGGAGAACAGGTAAAATCTTGTTTTGAAGAATACCATTTACCTTGCTAATCTGACATTACAGAATTCAGGTATGTATCAGCATTTCCCAGAATCACACAAAAATACTGCTAGAGGGAACTTCATCTGCCATCCCATTCGTCTCCCTCAAGGTAGGATCAATCCACTGTTCAGACATTCCAGACAGATGTTTGTCTTTCCTCTTCTGCAAAACCTCCAGTGACATATTCCACCACCTCCCTAGGGGATCAATTCCAGTGCTAGCTTTACCAAAAGTTTCTTCTAACATTTAACTTCAATCTCCTTTGCTACAAAATCCATTTTACAGAAACAGTTTCTAAACAGGAACTCCAGCAACTTTTAAGTTTAGTACTATCAATAGTACTATAGATAAGAAGGGCACTTTCCTGCTCCCATTCTCAGGCATCTGTTTTGCAAGACAGCTAAACACATGCTTACAAGCAATGCAGCTGGAACTCTCTGGTATTTATAAATAGGATTTTTTTCTTCCAGTTTAAAACCCAAGAAGATTCAGGACTTTGTCAATTCCATTTATCTTTGGGTGATAGCTTAATCTTTTCAAAAGAATGAAGGAACAAAAAAGATTCATGTAAAGCACTGGCAACAAAATATAAATTCAAGTTCTGGAAAGCAATAAAACTAATTTTAAGTAAGACACTAGGATTATGCTATTGACTTTATAGTTACTGCTGTACATCTATATAAGCTAAATTATTTTCATGTTACTAATCACTGTCATAGAAGTTAAGATGACATGTATATAAGGTTTATATCTTCTTTTGTTGAAGCAAAACCTGAACAAATACTTGCATTACCTTGCTTCAGGGTAAAATGAGTTACATTATGCTTTATCCATTATTTACACTTTAACTGTTGCTTTAATTCTAGTTCCAAAATGCACACAATTAATTTAAAAGGATATTGGTGGTTTGTAGAATCATCCATGACATTCTTGATACTTTGCTGAAGCCACAGTTTCTGCTGATCCAATTCTTTTTCTTTTAGCTCTAAATCTTCAATTTCAGCTTCCAAATACCTCAGCCTGTCTATGACTTCTTTTGTATTGCAGCCAGCACCTACTCCTCTTAAAAAGGTATAAGGGTTCATGAAATCACAAGTGAAAATCTAAAGCACACATCCAGTGATTATTTCTTAAGACTATTTTCAACATTTGGAAAATCTACTAATATTCAGTATGAAGGAAATGAGCATTTAACCTCACAATAGTGTTCTGACAGGAAAATGAAAATTCTTAACTTCAGATCAAATTTAGAATTTCCCTCTACAAAACTTTATCTTCCTTTGGAATGCAGGTTTTTTCCTGTGTTGGCACTGTTTGGCAGGGCCTATCTCCTTCCCCTATAATTCTTATCTTGAGCTTTTACCTTCAGAGACCTAAGAGAAAATAGGCACGGGGTGTGGGAGGACAGGTAGGTGGAGACTGTGTCCTGACACTCCTCCCAGATTTATTCTGGGTGAATATTTCAACAGTAAGTGCTAGTTATAAAGTGGCACTACAAGTTTTCTGAAAGTTTCTCTTCTGTGTTTAAATTTGATTTTATATATCACAGACACAAGTTAAAGGGAAAACAAACACAGTTCATTTGCAACTTTATTGTACTTCTACAGCATATTGCTCATTGATTAGTACAATGTTAATTTTATAGTGTCCTATCTAGTCAGAAGAAGTAGAAAGTGGCAATTTTTGTTGCTCTTAGGCATGTGAAAATTTGCAGAACTGACATAACTTACTTCCACTGAATGCTGTTTTTTGACTTCTTCTCGATGAGATCAATCCCCTCCAAGACGTTAGTGATATCGTAGATCCTTCTCTTCTGCCTCACAGCAAGCGTATCAGCAGCCTGAGGAGAGAACAAGTATCAGCAACCTGCACGCTGAGGGAAAGGCAGTTGAGCCACTCCCTTGGAAAAATGCCATCTAATGTAACTTCGAAGGGAGAAGGTTCCACTCTTCAAGAGCCAGATACCAGCAAGAATTCTAAAGTTCAGCACCTGCAGGCAGTGCTACAAAGCACACAGAGCAGTCCCCTGGCTGAAGGCCATCCCCGATGGAGAGGGGAGCTCACAGGGCTTGCCAAGACCATGGTCAGTATCTGGAGCATATTCAACTGCATGGAGGAGCCTGCCATGCTCTTTCTGGAGGGCAGGAAAAGGTATGGAAGGCAGGCAGCAACACCCTGCAGTGGGGCAAGCCTCTGAACCAAGGACATACTAAGTCTATCGTTCCTTCCACTGGCACGTGAGGTATTACAGCCTTTGTTTGGATTCAGTGGTGCCAGGATACGAAACAGCAGGGCTGCAGTGTCCCGTGGTGGCTGCAGGAGAGCTGCAGTATTTCAGGCCAGCAGTGTCCCCACACAAATGCCCCTCGCGGGGCACAAGGGCTCACTCGGTCTGGCACACTGAGCACCAGCACCCTGGTACAGCTGCCAGGGATGTTGCTGCTGACACACAGCCAGCTGAGGGCTGTCACACCTCGCCCCTCCGAGCCAGGCAGTGTCACAGAGCGGCCACCGCTTCACGCCGTACTTCTTTCTCTCCATGGTGACTTTGTTGTAACTGATGCAAAGAGTTAAGATAAAATAAGCAAACAGGCTAGTCATGCCTTCCACACCTGAAAAGCAGCTCAAGTTCAAAGAATATTCACTAAAAGAAGGGAAAGCAGAGAGGAGTCTGACTCTCTAGTTACTTGGGACACTTAAATACAATGATTACATGGCATTGTGTGTATTAAACAAATAAAAGAGAAGGAAAATAAAGAGAAGGGTAGGCAAAGAATTCTGAATTTGAACTAATACTTAAAGGTGAATAATTTCTACCAGAGGAACATAATGATTTATTTCACTTTGTTCCAACAATCTATTAAATGTATGCTTTTTGTAAGCAGCCTATATGAAAGAAAGGTACAGCTTGAGTTAACCATACCCTGGAAGAAAAATGAAATTTCTTTGCTTAATAGTACAATTACCTTTTGTTACTGAAATAAAGTCGAAAGGATAAAAAGAAAGTAGATTAAAACAGATATTTAAAAAATACTCCTATAGCCATGAAGTATAAACACTGCTCTTTCTCCTTGACAGTGATGTATCCACTAAACACTGTTTCCACTGACACCATTAGCAGCATTTATCTTTTGTATGGTCTTCTGTATGAGTCTTTTAAAATATTTTCTTAACTAACAAAACAAGATGCATGCAAATACATATAAAGTGCAGTATAGTTCTCTCCAAGGAAATAGGCTCTTTGATCACTTGTTTCAGTTGGTATGCACCTGCTATCTTAATCTGCTATTTCTGCTGCATACACACACACTGCTTCCAAGGACCACAAGGGACCCTTAAAAACCTCGCAAGTGACACAGTTGATGCCATTTGCTCAATGCTCAATCAGCAGCCCATGCATCTCTCAGTCTTCAGTTATTCTACAAGCTGTTTACATTATTCAGGCAAGGAATGGACAGCACACACTTAGACGCCATTCAACTTTCTGCTTTTTTCCCACTGCTCCACATACTGACCTAGGACTTTGTCTACCACTCACGGCTTGAACGATGAAGAAACTGCTCTGGAGGCAGATTTAATTACCTCTTGAGATTTTCCCAAAGGCCTGTCTACAAAATATAAATGCTTTACTAATTTTAAGGTATTTTCAAATTGTACTTGTAGCAAAAGATACCAATGTACATAAATTTGGAGCTATGAAACCAAAACTTGAGATTTAAAAGAGATTTTAAAAAAATAAAAATAAAAAAGTCCCTTCTTCTGACTGTCCAATTGAAGCAATTGTTCCATTCTAAATACTACTGCATTTGTATGCCCAAAGCACAGCTCCCACGAACACCAGCAGCAGATGCACCACTACCAGCTCCAGATCCCCAGGACAGGGGCTCATTTCATAGGAAAAATGAACAACACAGTTACATACGTATTTGGCTTGACTAGCCCTGTATACAATTCATCACTGCTATGAAGTTCAACTACTTACAACAAGAGTTCCAACACAAACTGGGGCCAGTTCCCAAGCTGAGAAGTTTTAATCCAGACATTCACTAACTTTCTGGTGCAGAGCTTGTAATCTAATTATCTTTTTAAAATTTCACAGGTATTTTAAAAATCATCCCTGGTATTCTAGCAGTTACCAATGTGATAATTTCTGATCTATGTACCTGGCAGAAGGCAAGTTCAGTTCTCCACATAAATCATTCACTAATAATTTAAAGAGCTTCCTGAGACAAATCTTCTGTTGTCAAAACCACTGTTCAAACTCATAATTTCTCAGCCTACGTCAAGAATGGGACATCTGCAACAATGACCCTGTGAACACGGGTGGACGTAGCTTCCACATTCAGAGTTCTTTCATAAAATCTTTCTAAAGTTAAGCTGCTGAACTCTATCGTTATTCCTCCTAATATCTCCTCATGCTTTGATTAAGTCTGTATTGAAGCCAAGCACTCATGAGTGTCTCATAGACAGGTTCAGAGCTGGAATGAAGTATCTAAGCACAGAGCCACGGTTCTGTGTACATTTGGATCGTGCAGCTCCTGGAATACAGAAAGTGTACTGTATAGCACAGGTTCACTGCAGGCAGGCACACATGCCCAGAAATAAGAAAGGCCAGGAAAAGGGCAATTGAGAGTTTGTAGTTCCTCCCACAACTTCTTTTCTCCCTGGGGGATGACAAGGCAGCAGAAATCATCAGCTGCAAATGTGCTGCGTTAGCCCTGAGAGCAGAGGAACTCCACAGAGCACCATGGCAGAGCCAATACTGACAACCTCAACAAAGCTCAAGGGCCAGCACTGCCTGCTTGCTCTCTCCATGTGCCAAAGGAAAGAGGTCCTGCATCTTCTGAACTCTGCCTGTACCACATGACAACATTTTGCCCCCAAGAGGGCTGTCAACAGTTTGGTGAGAGTTTTAAATCGAATGGTGCTCTTGTCAAATTGTAAGTAAAAGTACTGAATGTCATTGCAACACAACAGTAAGGGAATGTAAGATCCAACAGACAGGCGCTTTCTTCTTCTGTGCAGTACAGCAAGTGTAAGGCAGCTATTTGCCCCTGACCAGCACACTTCTAAAGCATGTAGATTTTAGAACATCTCATGTTTTGCACTGATGATCAGAAACACTACTAAACCATCATTAGAGCAGGGATGGCATTCTGCTAGAAACAAAGCCCACTTAAGAAATTACGGCAGAAGTATTATACACTATGAACAGCATCCATTCAGGTGGTTTATCCCTTATTCACTCATCTTGCTTTTTTTCTCTCTTCCCTGGAATTCATGGGTTGCTGCAGATAGAAATGTAGTCTTCTTTCCCTTCTGTATCATCCCTTAGTGTTTTAAACTTCATTTCATAATTAGATTTCTTTATACAGGGCTATTCTGTGACAACTATGTAATTATTTTAGAATAGCTGTTTGATTTTAAAGTAAAGGCAAAATTCAAATTACAAGTAAAGAAAATTCTCATTTCCACTCCCATAATTTCTCAGATGTTACCAGAGAAGTGTCCAGCACTAAAACATTTCCACAGCTTCCTCTTACACCCTGCTAAACTATAATTATAGAGGTATTAAAGATTACCAGAAAATGTCCCATAGAACAGATTTTCCTTCTCAATCGCTAAATCACAAAGCTGGAAGTCCACCTGTTTTCAAATTTTATTCTCTTTCTAGTGCTGGTTTTGCTACGGAAATACCAATCAGCAGCACAACATGAGACAGCCAGCAGGGAGACACTGAAAGGTGTTCACTGCATGAATCATTTCTTGGAATGCCCAGTTCCATTTCAAGACTGTCCTGTTCTTCGGTTTGCTGAGCACACTTGACATAACACAAACACACAAACTAGTCTTCATTTTTCCTTAGATATATGGCTTATTTAGGAGAAAACCAGTTACAGAAATGTATGTTCTGACTCACTGCTTATGAAAGCACCAACAATGTATGCACTGCAGTTAGTATTTACTTTCAACAAACTGTAACCTGTAATTCAGAAACCAGTCTCCAATAGGTCTTGAGCAGAAATGTCAGTGATGGATTGCAATGCCCACTTAACTTTTCCACGGCTATCAACCCTTTCATTCCCTCTGAGGAGGTACCTTTCTCACTAAAGAGAACAAGAAGCATTGTTCCACCCTACTACACAGCCCAGCTTTCTTGTTTAAGTCAATCCTCTTTGGCACTTTAAGCCAAGCTTTTGGGCCTGATGTCTTACAAACTGAGTACGTTTTGCTTCTCATATTGACCTGGAACATATCTCAGGACATGACAGACAATAAAGGAAGCTGCACAACAAGATCCCAAAGATCTGGACATCTTCATTCTGTTTTCCTAGATACAGAGGCAACTAATACTAAGGAGCCCAACAACTTGTCCAGACCACGGTATAACTAAATAAGGAATATAAACCTATCAGTGTCCTTCCCTATTCACCTTGAAGTTCCTTTAGCCACAGTAACATCACCCAAGTGCATCCACTCTGAACAGAGATGCACAAAAAAAAGCTCCAAGAACACCATTCACCTCCTGGAGCACATTAAGAGTCATCAAAAAACAGGTCAGTTTTCCAGAAAGGACTTTAAGCAGAACACCAAGCCAGCCTCTTGCTGCACTTTGCTGAACACTTCAGCTGTTCACTGGAGACCTTAACCAGCTAGGTTAACCCACCATTGCCTCAATGCACTGCACACCCGACAGCCCAGAGGGCCCAAGCTCCTGGGCCAGAGCAGCAGCACTCTCCAGGGAACTGGCAGGACACTGCCAAGG
>VYXF01006517.1:46276-104186 GCA_013397295.1 Polioptila caerulea | reverse complement strand
GGGGCTGCGGCGGGGGCCGGGCCCGGCTCCTCCGGCCGGGGCAGGGCGGCCTGCGAGAGAGGGATCGCGCTTGGCTGCGCCGGCCGCTCCCGGCACTCGCTCAGGGCCCCCAGGGCCGGTAGCGCAGGACTGCAGTCGGACAGATCGGTCCCGCGAGCCTGCCCGTCCCCGCCTCGATAGCTCCTTGTCACTTTTCACCGTTCGCATTTGCTCTAAAAGCACTCAGATTAATTGCAAACGATGTCCTCACACCTTCAGGCCAGGCACGGGGCACGCTGATGATCTGGCCAGGGACACAGGGAATTTTGGATGCTTACCCAGTCCCTTCCACCGGTGTCCAAATATACTTGGCCATAATTCAGGCACACCTCTTTCCCTCAATTACCATCGAGCAAAAGCAGAGCTCTGAAGCCCCTGCCGTGTAGGAATTGCGGGGATGCGCTGACGGCAAAGCAGGCCCTCAGGCAGCCGTGACCCAGGGCGGCGGAGCGCGGGGCCCCGGCGGTGCCGAGGCACACGGGGCTGGCGGAGCGCGGGGCCCCGGCGGTGCCGAGGCACACGGGGCTGGCAGAGCGCGGGGCCCCGGCGGTGCCGAGGCACACGGGGCTGGCGGAGCGCGGGGCCCTGGCGGTGCCGAGGCACACGGGGCTGTCCCTGCGGGGTTAGGGCCGCGTGTGCACGGTGACAGCTCTGCGCTGGAGTCACAACCCGCCCGCTCTCGGGTGACACCGGAGCTTCTTGATTCCATGCTCAGTATTGATCCAAACAGATAATTCTCTAGTCGGGAAATGAAAACAGTAATAACGGAATTGATTTTAAATTGTCATGATTAATGCATGAGAGCATGCCTTGCAGCTGACAAGGTCAGTGTTCACATTTTGATTTCATTTTTATTTATTTAAATTTCTTTAATTTAATAAGCTATGTCTTTCAGTCATGCTGGGTTGAAATTTATCCTTCTGAATAGGTAAATTCAGTACAGCTTTCACCTGCACCACATCTTCATTATTTTACCATTTTGAAGGTAAAAATCATTTAAACACTTATTTAAAATCTCTAAGGAAGCCGTGTAAGCATAAAGAGGGAAACAATGCCAAAGACAGAGTCATCTGCAAGAAAAACAAATGTTCTAAGCACTACTAACACATGCATGTTCCCAAATACTGTAATGTGAAATTCCTGGGCCAAGAGCAAGGAAAAGAAAGAATTAATGTTAAAAAGGTTAACAACTCCCTATGATGAAATCAGAAGATAAGTTTCAGAACAACGATTTTGGAGTTAAAACTCAGAGGAGATATGAAGAAATTGAATCAGGGTAAGAAAAAAAATATTTTAACTTCCTGGTGCATTCCAGGTATTCAATTACTTCACCTGAAGTGTAGCTTGGTCAAATAATAAGCAAAGAAAAAAGAAGTGCCTCAGGAAACACTTGATCAACATGACAGAAAAGCACTCTGTAGTGGTGCACGTTTTCTGCACCGATGATATCCATGAAAATACTACTGAACAGCTTTCCAGGTGAGCATTTCCCTCACATAGTGTGGACAGAGTATATAGAGCACAAGAGTAAGAAATAATTCTTCTGCCTTTAGAAAACTGATAGTTGGAGTTTGTCCTTACACCCTGCTAACCATTACCACTGTTTCTTATTTTTTACATATTATGAACCAATGGCACAGATTCCAAGCAAACAGCTCTAAGAAACTCTCTCCAACCCTAGCTGGGAGTGTCGCTGTGCAGACACCTCCCCATTAGTGCTGATGGCTCACTCCCGTTTTCAGGGGTCAAGTGTGAGAACTCGATGCAGGGAGTCAGAGCTGAAGCACGTATCTGCGTTGTGTGTCCCCCCACCCCCAAATTTGGAATTTTACCCTTTTATGACTGCAATCTCTAGCTAACTCCCAGCCCTACACACCTCTCCATGTGAAGCAGAGTGGGGGTTGTTTTCCCAGGCTGTTGCAAGCACTACTTTCAGTTATTGGGCTTTTTTAAATTTTGCTTTGCTACTGATACTTCCATTCTTAAAACAAGGAGTCTGTTCCCAGCATTAAAGGTTGTACTTTGTCAAAGACTGTCAAAAGTCACTGATCATCAGGATGTCGTTCTGCTGCCATGGCCTCTGCTTTCAACTTGTGCCCACGTCTTCAAGGCCTTTTGATCCCGCACTTAAGCTGTAGGTCATAACAAGAAGCAGCTTCTATCAAGCTCTGGTGCACACAAGAAGTTTTTATTAGCAAAATAGTAACAAACCCAGCAGGCCTCACACAGTTACCCAAAGGCCAGAGATTTTTAGTAGCACTAAATGAAGTTCTTTTACAGGGCTGCTGGGCACCAAAATGCACCATCAGTTACACTGTGCCAATGTGCTAAATTTAACCTGGGTTCTGAACAACCGGCTTAGGGGCTGCCATGGTCACTGGAGCAACGGGACTGTGCTTCAGCTACTGCGAGGCTCCACCTGGTGTAGCAGCGTGTGCCCTGCTTTTACTGCTCACGGCTCCCTTCCCTAGAGCAGCAGGAAAAGGCTCCAGAGGATGGGGTAGTTCAGCAATGGTTTAGGATCTTCTGAGAACAAGCAAATGAAGTAAATGCCTGACTACAGTGGAGATGGTAAAGCCTCCACCATGAAATAAGTGTAAATATATTAACATAAGGCTTATGTTTTGTTTCCATTAGAAGCTCTTAGGTTATTATCTCCTCTAATTCAAAAGCCTGGTAGGAAGCCTATTCCTGTGGAGAAAACCAAACTATGCTGCCAAAAAAGCCACTCTCTGTGCAGTAGTTGCACATTCTCCAACAGTGGCAGATTAAACATGTTTTCAGGTACTAGAAAGATGGAGAGTCTACTTAAAAAAGCATGTTGTGACAGGACAAGGGAGAATGGTTTTGAACTGAAAGACAGTGGGTTTAGATTAGGTAATAGGAAAAAATTCCTTACTGTGAGGGTGGTGAGGCACTGGAACAGGTTGTTGAAAAAGACTGTGAAAGCCCCATCTCTGGAAATGTTCAAGGCCAGGTTAGGATGGGGCCCTGAGCAACCTGGTCTAGTGGAAATTGTCCCTGCCCATGGCAGGGGTCTTGGAACTGGATGATCTTTAAGGTCCCTTTCAAACCAAGCTCTTCTGTGATTGAACATTCCTGGTTCTCTCATTAAAAGAATCTTTACCTCACTGAAGCAAAGCTTCAAGCTCCTGGCTTGGAACTTTCCAAATTTCTTTTCTCTTATTAAACATGCTAATGCCTAATTTCATATGATGCTTCTCATCAATACATGTTTTGACCCTTTATGACAGCAGTTAAAAATAAACAAATGTTAGAAATAACTATTTATTATGAAAATAATGTAAAAACATTTGTCTGCTCCCTTTGAACTATCAAAATATACAACAAAGACAATTCTCTAGAAAGAAAGGAAAAGTGCATTGTAGTGGATGAAACTGCTTGTGTAATATACACTTTTAGTATAAATATTAATAATCTTCAAAGTCTTGTTGAATATCATTCAGTGCATTTGTAAGTCGTCGTATTTTATTTTCCATGGCTTTTTTATTGTTTGCCATTTCTTGCAGAAGCTCCCGCATTTCTTCTTCAACAGAGTAGACCTGAAAGAGCACACAGAGGTGAAGCAGACTTCTTGCTTTTCTTAATACACCTAAACCCATAAAATCTTGGCAATTTTTAACACTGATAAGCAATGCAAGAGTTATATGCTTATGTTTCAATATGAATGCATTACTCTTGATACTGGATGCAGTATCAGATTTTTTTTTCTTTAAAAAAATGTATTACTCTGCTAGGAGGTAGCAAGTACTGCATCAATCCAGAAGACTTATTATGAAAAAAAAGCACCAGTTGTCATGTTAAGGAAGAATGCAATAGATGACAGAAACAGTAACAGTTAAGGTTGGCACAGGTGAGTTACATGGATTATCTGGCATAGGCATCATTACTCTTGCCCGTATAGATAAGGAAATGTTTAGCTATGGATTCCTAACAGCTGCATAGCATGGAGCTTCATTTTTCTTGAATATAAAACATTATGATGGCACAAGTCTAGAGATTTTCTTGCTGTGCAAAGATTGAGTACTAAACCAGGACTGTTTCCACCCAGAGTCAGCCTGATAGATTCAAACAGGAGACTTCAAAGCAACACTCTTGTAGCAGCTATAAAATAAAAATGCAAATACAATAAATGTATAAATTCAGTATTAAAATTACTTTTTCATTTGCTGCTTCAATTTGTTTTTCCTTTTCATTTTCCAGGTGCAAGAGTTCTTCCTGATGTGCTGCTAACACTGACTCAAGTTGTTTTCTGAAAGCATTATCCATTTTATGAAGCTTTTCCACAGCAATCCTAAAAATAGATTGAAAAAAAAATGACAGTCCTGTAAACAATTGAAATATTTTGCTTTGTCCAATTCTGCCTTTGATAAGGTTTTGATAACTTAAGCATGAAAACACATATTGGCAGAAGTGTTCTGTTTTCTCAAGTACATGTTCTAACTTTATGCACTGTGTTTAGGACTTTTGGCATTCTCTTAGAAGAAGCCTTAAATCATTAGCAAAGGATATGAAGATTAGGGCTTGCTACTGTCAACATGGATGAGAACTCCACCTGTTTTCAAACATCTCCTTATGCTTTTGGTTCCCAAGAAGTGAATGAACTGTGTGATCCTGTGAATGGCCTGTGAGCCTGTGTCTCACAGAAATAGAAAAGTGTCTCCTTCACCGTAAAGAAGCATTTCTTTAACTCCAAGAAAATTCTGCTTTTAGGGGATAATTCTTAAATATGTAGGAACAAAAAAAGCAAGGCAAATTTATACAATTAATTTACAACAAAATTCTGAAACAAAACAAAATAATTTAGAACAAAAATTTCAGTTTCATTATTGATCTAGCAATTCTAAACCCCAGTACTATTGACTATTTGACGTGGTTTGTTTTGTTTGGCTTTTTTGTTATTGTTGTTTGTTGTTGATTTGTTGTGGTTCTGTTTTTTTCTTTTTATGCAGTCTTATTAACTAGCTAGCTGGTATTTTCTCAAGAATAGTTGGGAGGAAGGAAGAAAAACATGAGAAGGGGGCCAAAGAATAAAGTAAAAATCACAGTATTAATCTAAACTTATCACAGGCATCAGTATAGCAAGCTTCTCCATCACTCCAGAAGCATATGAAATAATTTTCTGGCTTATGAGTACTTGTTTCTCTATCATTTCATATTTAACTATTTATTGATCAAGACATTGACAGTATAAGAGGAATAATAAAATAAATTAAAAACCTTGCTATTTGTATGGGAAAATAGTGATGGGTGATTTAGAAACAGTCACAGACTGCAGCAGTGATTACCAGACACCAAGCTGGGCAAGAGTGTTGATCTGCTGGAGGGCAGGAAGGCTCTACAGAAGGGATCAGGGCAGGTTGGATTGATGGGACAAGGCCAATTGTATGAGGTTACTTTCAAAGGAAATGGAAATTAAGAAGTTCAGATGCCAAATGCTGCAACTGAATGCAACTTCCATGAAGTAAGTCACCTCTACAACTAGAATTCCTCCTGGGCCCAGTTTGTAACTGGGCTCACCAAGTAGTTAAAAAGGTGTTACACGTTCTTTCACCACATAATCGAACATTTCTGCACAGTTATTAACAGTGCGACTCTACAGTAACTCAGTACCCACAAAATAAACTATTAAAGTGTTCACCTTTGATTTTCAAGACTTTTATTTCTCTCTTCAATCAGCTTCTTTTCTTTGAAATCAAAGTTCTCCTTCATTTGTTTAACCTGCACCTCTAGCTGGCTTAATAGCTCTCCTTTACCTTGCCACCTCTTTTTCAGTGCACTGAAAATAATGCACATATTTACAGTGAATGTAAATACCACTTCTTAGAAAGGCAGAAAAGGTTTCATGCTTCCATTTTTTCCTCATTTCTGTGGAAGCAATGTACAGAGAGTACAGCAAGCAAGTACTCTCTGACTAGAGAATAACTTCAGCAGTGTTGCATACAATGATCCCAAAGGATTATTGTGATTTGTATATTTCACCTGTGTGCATTCTTAATGTCATCAAGTTCTACTTCTTTTTCTTCCAGCAATTGCTTTAATTCCTCTTTTCTTTCATTTTGCCTTTCTAATTTTTCCATTAGCTTTTCACATTCAGCAGCTTTTTCATCCAACTGTACTCGAAGTAATTTCTGAGCTTCCCGATTTTCTTCATGGTGTTTTTTTATTTGTTTATCTTTTTCTTGTAAGCCCTTTAGAAGATAAATATTTTAGAACACATAAACTCCCTTAACTTTATTGTTACCCCTTAAGAGTATGTATTTAGTGTATGATGGAATAAAGCAGAGAAGAACATGAAAGTTTACTCCTCTGAATGTATGAAGAACACTTAGTAAAGTGATAGTCAGTTACTTGATCTTCATCTGAAAGAAGTCTGAATTAAAAAAAAAAGTCATCAAAACATAAATATGAAGTTGAAAGCAAGTTAAGAAAATAGTTATTTTGAACACTTAATCTACATAGAAGTTGAATAAACAACTTGTACATAAGTCACTGAGCTCACAATCTGTAACAATGAGTAATGCATCTAACTTTTACTGACATTAATATGCTATAAAATTTTAGTTAATAAGCTAAAGTTTTAAGTCTCTAAATGAGACAAATGGAATTACTGGGACAAAACATATTACCTCTGCTGCCAAAATACTGCTTCACAAGAACAAACTAAAGAAAAAGTATTTATGTTGTAAAATAAATGTGAAGCAAACTTTTAAAAATTATTTTTCCTTTTCTTTTAAACATTCAGGAAGAATTCTGCTATCCTAGTTTCACCCCTCTCAAAATCATTATCAAGAATAAACTGAAGCAAGGCAAAGAGAAGAAAGTCTGTACATAAATATGGTTCAATAAGAGATTCACAGTAGCATCACTGTGCATCAATTTAATAAAAAGCCCTGTTCTGCTCTCAGTGAAATAAATTGCCACTGACAGCCTGATTGTGATTTGTGAGTTGGAAAACGAGTGCAGACCCAGCTTTTATCACAGGCTTTGTGATAGCTAAAATTAAGACTTGCAGTGAAAGTTAAGCACGAAAATTGTCAGATATGGTACTTACTTCTTTTAGTCTCCTAATGGTTTCTGTCTGATCATCCACTATTTTGTTTTTAATTTTTATGGTATCACTGTCCTGTTCCTTTTGCTTTTTTAACATGTCAACCTCATTTGTTAAAAATTCAATTTTTGCCTCCAGTTTCCCCCGATCCTGCGCAAGATGAGCTCCTGGACAAAACAGGATATTCATATTACAGCAACTCATTTTATAGATGATTTTAAGATATGTAATCTTGGGAGATTGGGGTGGGGGAGGTGAAGGTAAGAACCTTCCAAACCAAAGTATTGCCTGTTCTGCCCACTGGAAACACTGTAGGGATTTAATCTGTAGGTAGGTAACACTTAAGAGGAAATGCAGAACTGAAGGTCGGTGTTTATCCTTTTTGAAAATTTCTCTGGAAAATAGTTGACAGTAATTCTTACAGACCCCAAAAGACCACAAGGTGGTGCTGAGTCACAGGAATAGAGAAAAATGCCCAAACTTTTTTCTCCCAGCATTTAACACTCTTTTAAGATATATATGGAAATTCCATATTAGACTTCCCTGCTAGACAAGAAGCATTACTTAACATTATTAACAGGTCCTTGTTTTTCTGGTTTCATGTTGAAAAGTTCTTTGTACGACTTCATGGAATAGAGACCTTTTCAGGAAACATATTCAGGAAACATAAACTGTATTCACAGCTGACTCCCACAACTACTGTTACAGATTCTGTACCTGCCAGCCCATGTGCCACAGAACATCTATTTTTGCACATGATCTTTACAACTGGATAAGATCAGGAAGGCATCCAAAGACCCTGTCATGATTAAAACTATACTGGAATGTTTATTTGAAATGTAAGAGATTGAACACCACCGTTTTTTCTGCAAAAGAAAAAAAACACTATTTTACCCTGTTCTGCCAACTCCTGCCCCCATATTTTTCTTTCCATTTTTAATCCATCAATCACAGATTCCTGGGCTGTCAGCTGAGAAATAAGTTTTCCATTTTCCTTTTTTAGAAGTTCAACTTGAACAGCCTTTTGTTTGTCCTCCTCAATCACAGTTTCAAGTTCTCCAGTTCGACACTGTACGAACAAACATTGGGAAAAGACAGTAAGATCATTTAAACAATTTTCAAAATTTCAAATCAATACTAAGGGTTAGGAAAGTAATCCTTATATACACCAAATTAAAGTTAACTGAGAAATACTCTGCTTGCGTTCAGGGTTCTATCTGCATCTCATTCCAGTTGTGAAACACGAATGTTTGCTTCAAATAGACATACTTCAATCCCAGAAAACTGTAAAGCTGACTTCTAAATACCTAAAGTATCAATGTCCTCACAAAAACCTTTTTAGAATTATAAATGCACAAGTCAAGTAAAGAAAAAGTAATGATATTAAAAACTGAAGAGGAAGAAGACAGAAGCTGGGATGTACTTTTACTTCCAATGATAAATATATATCTTCAATTATCCAAGCTACTTTTTGTTTTACAGATTACAGCTATTTAAAGTAGGTATTTTTCAATTTTGTTCTTAAAACCATCACTGACTGGCAGAATCCCATTCTGTACAACAGCAAAATGTTTGGGCACCCTAACTACAACAACATGTAGGGGGAGATTAGAAACAGCTGTGCAGGGATTGTACTGCACCCAAGTTTTAGCACAAAGCTGGACTGGATCACACAACCATTCAAAAGTTACATCCTTAAGATTTAAAAAAAATATTTATGGAGAATAGAATAGTACTAGAATATGTTACCACAAAGCAACTGTGCCCACAGTATTTAAGACTAAAATTTGACATTCAGTAATAATGAATAATACTCCTAATATTATACAGCTAGGAGATACTAAGTTAATTACAACTACACTGCATTATTTGTTCAATTACATTTTTATTTTGCATACAGTGACCAATGCAGAAGCATGTTCCATTTCTTTGAATTTACAAGGGATCAGGGCTATTGATGTAGTTTTGATTGACCAACTGACATTTACAAACTGCTACTGCTCACAGGGCAAGGAGTGCACTTTGCAAAACATGAGTGAATCAACATTTTTCTACATATGGGGAGCAGAGTTTGTGAGAAATAGAAGTGTAAGATGCAAGAATAAAGGCTGACGGGCACTACTGGCTTTTAGTGCAACAGGAAACCTGTGTCTTTTACTTAATCAAGCTTGTATGTAATCATTAACTTTTATAGATGAAACATCACAAAAAATAATCTATGTAGTTGAAATGTTTTGAAACAAATACCTTTAGGTTTGCTGTAGCTTCTTCATTTGATTTTGTTAATTCTGCAATTTTTGCTTTCTGTTCTTCCACTAAATTTGTCAGGTCCTGGATCAGACTTGCCATGTCTTTTTCCCTTTGTTCCAACTCAAAGAGGGCTTGTTTGTGTTCAACTAGATCAGCAGAAACTTTTTCAAAACCCTGTTTTACCTAAAATGTTATGAGACAAGACTTGAAAAATGCTAGCATTTGGAAAAAACTGTTCATATATAAACAAAAGTGCCATTTGAATTTCAAGTGAAGACACAAAAATTTATCAACTGTATATAAAACTAGTGAATATCTGAAACCGGTTTTCTCCTGGTTTGTTTGTGAAACTTCAGCTTGAAAAACTGGTTCTACCCAGCTACATATTTGTAAAAAAACTCCCAAACCCAACAAAACATAAAAGCCCCAAACAAACAAAAAAACCTCCTTGCACACAGAAAAAGAAAATCATGGGTGGATGGGAAGTAGAGCAGAAAGACCATATTCAGGAACTGAAAGAAATGCCTTGATTTAAACTCATTTTTAAAATTGGCATTAAAATCTTAAATGAAGGACAAAGTTATTTCAAGCCTCTTTTTCTTGCAACAGAAAGATTTGGAGGGAAAAACCCCTGTCTTTTCTTTCCCCTCTTCTCCCATCTATTTCAAACTTGTTTAAAACTTATTTCAAACTTGTTTAAAACAGAGAAAACCATGTTTAAGGTGAAGCATTTAATATTTTATTTAACATATAACAAATGTAAATACTAGCCACAAAAATAAATTCTCTTAGGAATTTAGCAAGCAAATTTTGAATTTGAGTTTCAAATGTATATACAAAATTGAATATTTGAAATTTTATACACTAAGGAACTACATTACTAAATAAACTTGTATATATATTTAATGATAACCTTGTCACAACACAAACAAAAAAAAGAGGTTTTACTGTAATTGAATATATTTTATTTGAAAGTGAACATATTTTAAAATAAATTAGTAACATCAGACAGAAGGGGTTTTAAAATTTCTTTTGATTAAGTTCTACATATGAACAAAAATGCTGGGATTGTTGAGTGCTGAGTTGGCATTTGCTGTCATTGTTCTAACCACTGATATTTCAAACCTCTCTACCAGTATTTTTGCATGAATCCTTGCAGCAAAGACCATAGGGAAAAAAAACCAACCCAACAAAACACCAAAAAACCACACCCAGAATATCCACCCAAAGCCAACACATTTAAGAGAACTACAACCCCACCTAGTGTGAGATGAAATGTTCTCTTAGTCTTACCTCTTTAAACCTTTTTGCCTCAATAGTTAAAGCTAAACGAAAGTCATCTTCTAACTCTCTATACTTCTGGTTTGACAAGTTAATTTTCTCCTGCAATTCTCTAACATGCTGTTGGTGCCTCTGCTCCTCTTTAGCCACTTCTTTTGACAAAGCGTCTTGAAATTCAGGTCCGTTTAAAGCAACTCGGGTTCCAAGTTCTTTCCTGAAATTATCAACCATGAACTTGAAACATGAACTGCAGGACATCACAGTGCCGTTTTAATTCATTTCCTTGGTCTTACTTAAGAAGGATAATGAATTACATAAGAAACAGGATAAATTCCTTCATCTCACAGACAGCCTTCAGTCTTCTCTGACAATGGCCCTGGCATGAGGAAAATTCTGTTGTCTACTGTTAAAAACATCCAAAGGAATATCCTTACTTTTTAATTCAAACATTTGTAGAAATTACTCAGTTGTGCTTTTGTTGTGACTTAGCACGTGTTTCCTTTGCTGTTAACAAACACCTGGAAGTGGCACTGGAATCAGAGAAAAGCCCTGTACAGCCAGACACCCTCTTCTGCAGTCAGCCATTCCTTTCACCCCACACAACTGCTGCTATTCACTCAGACCCAAAACGTGAAAAGCAGCAGCAACAGGGACCTGAAAGGACTATGTACCCTGTACTTCAACATTACTCTGTTCATCTACTTTAAAGCAAAAAAATATAAAATAAAATATCCACTGTCCTTCACGTTTTGTCTTTTTGAGCTTGATGAGGTAATTATTGGAAGTTCTCAAACAAAGCTGTAAGATTCTTCCCATCTAAACCTGCAATTTTCTTGGTATCTGAATACATTTTCCCTTGTAAAATTTAGCAAATGTAACCGGTTAATTTTATTAATAACCTTCCTTATATAATACTATACCTCATGGTGCTTCTTGATATAGTTTGTACACATATTTGTTTGTATTAGCTGAGCACCACAGAACTTAGCTTCAAGTATTCTCCAAAAAAGGGAAATTTTCAAAGAGGAAAACAACCAGTCAAGTAACTCACACTCCATCCCACAAGCAAGATACTGCAGAGGCTGATGGATTCTTTGGAGCACTTTGTGTTATTGTGGCATATGCAGCTCTTCAGACAGTAATTCAAACACAATTTTATTTTTAAGCAATTATTCCTGAATTACAGATCAAGTATTTAAAGTAAAGAATTTGACCATATTATAAGACAAGAACCTTTCACGTGAAAGGCTGGAAGTTGCCTACATGAACTTATGAGCCAGGAATCTACAAGATATTCTTAAATGAGCAAGGAAATATGTGGGAAGACATCTACCTTTTTACAAAGATCACCACTCCTACTAATCAGAAAACCCAAAAACAAACTAAACCCAAACAAAAACACACTTAAACAAAACATGTTTGCAACACAAGCATCTCTATTAACTTTTGAAAAGAAAATAATGATCCCATACCTTTGCTCTTGCTCTCTTAATACAAGAAGCTCATGTAGTTGTTTTACCTTCTCCTTCTGTTGGCGGACAGATATTCGAAGTAACTGTACTTCTCTTTCATTTGCTGATGCTTTAAGCTCTGCTTCTTGCACCTGTTTCATCTGTGTCATAAAGACAAGAGCAAGATTTTCTTAAAACTGTAATCCAGTCTTGATATTTTATACTAGAACACAAAGGAACAGGTACTTTCTAAGAGTTTCTTGTTTGGTTTTGTTTTGTTTTTTTCTTAATATATTGTAACATTTGAAATTTAAGACAAGATGTTTAAAATAAAGTCTTAACTTCCTACAACTCAAAAAGCAACCTTAATAAAGAACCAAGGTGTCAAGGTGTCCTTCAGAAGGGGGAGAAGTGCATTGGCAGAACGATTTCCTCAATTAGAAAGTCTTTTATTGTAAAACTTGTATTAGTTTCAAACAAAACATTCTTAGATGTATTCAACATTAACTTCATTTTTTTAACACTCCAATTTTGTAAAAATCTACATCTTTCTGATTTGTGCAGTTTAGAGTTGCTGAACAGAGCTGCTTTCTAATGATTTTACAAAAAATGTAGAATCAATATAAACACCAGATGGCATACTCCACTTTTTCCATTTGATGCAAGCTTTTATGAGTAGCTCTATTTTATAGACTTAAGCCTTTTAAATATAAAACTATTTTCTGATTCAACATGAAGAAAAAGATATGAAAAAATTATAAAAAAGGTTTTGATTACTCATTAAATGGTAATTCAAAATCCAGACACTTCAGAAGGCTAAGTTCTTATGTTCCACATGTTAAGCCTTTTCATGAACAGTTTAATGAGTAACTTTTAGACACTGTATTCCTTTGTTTTGTGGAAGAAGAGAAGCAATTATTTCCTAAACTGAAGCAAATGTCAAGCAAGAACAGACTTAGACAAAACTGTCAGAAGAACAAGCGAATAGGGTACATATTCAGATACATATTAAACTTACTCATCTGGAATCCCTTCAAGAAGTCATCTAGTAATGCCAACTGAAGGCCTTAAACAGTGGTGGCTACATGGAGTAGCCATAGTTTACCACTGAAAGTAATTGCCAGGATGCACAATGAGAAAGCTCTATGAAATATTCTAGAATTTCTTAATCTTGGAATTGATAAAACAGGCCAAACATTGAAAAAGAGGATTTAGTTTCGAGAGCATCATGGTTATCCTTTGAAACATATTTACTAAGGAGTATTCGCTACAGGATCTAGAACAGGAACAAAGACCTTCCCTTAATAAAAACAATGTTATTACCACCAAAAGAGATTACTTATTTCTACAAACTGCTTGAAGGAAAAATAAAAGCCTCATACGTCAATAAGGTATTTCCACTCTTATAGGATAGAAAAAAACCTCACACACAAATGCAAATCCCACTCTCCTGTTCCCCAAATCACTAAATTTAGTAATTCTCAAACTGACAGGCAGATACTTGATCTAAACTGAAGGTCACTTCTAGATTCCATAATAGCTCCAGGGTATCTACAGCTAAGGAAGAAATGGAAGAGCCACTCAAGTGCCCAAACAGGAGGCTAAAGTAGAGGGTGTCTTGGATGGTACTTTGCAATTTGTCTGTCAGCTCACTCCCTGATTCTCATTCCTTTTAGGGCACCTGAACAGTAACATTTCCTAGAGCATCATACTATCAGTTCAAAGACTTTTCAGGATGGATGTGTTAAGATACATTTTCTCTAAATTCAGTGACACAGGAATGGAATAACATAGGAATGTAAACAAACAAAAGGAATAGATATTAGAGGACACTCAAAATTCAGCAATTAATTTTTCAGAAAGAAATAGTGGCACTATTTGGTCCAGCATCTTGATCTTATATATTTGTATACTCAACAAAGAGCCTCTGACTACAAAAGCATGATTATCTTCTCCATCTGAAAAAACAAAACCAAAAAATCCCAAACAGACAAACACAAAATGTCACACAAACTAATCAGAATCTTTAACATTCTCAGCAATAACTGTTTAGTTCTGGTTGCAATTAAAAGCATATAATTCTTTAGATCAGCAAAACAAACAGAATCACCAGATTTCCACCCCAGTAGTAAGATGTCTATTGATTTCAGCAACTTTAAAAACTTGTCTTTGTTACTCTATATTTTCAGAAAATATCAACTCTCAGTGTTAAGTACATAGGACTTGTTCTCCTTTATCTTAAGATCAACATTTTAAAGTATATTAATTGACAATTAAAATGGATGCCTGTTATTAACTACTACTATGCAGAAAAAAGCCACAGGTTTTATTGTGGAAAACTCAGACTCAGTGCTGGTAAAATCTAGTATTTCTTTTCTATATATTCAGGACTATGGTAGCCACTCTATTGCCACTGCATTATTTATTTATTCATGAAAAATATTTACCTCTACTGCTCGCTGCTGCAATCTCTGTGTCTCCATCTTGGATACTATTTCTTCTAAAGCTTGGATGGCCTTCCGGTATTCTGCTTCTTTATTTCTTGCCTGATTTAGATCCTTAGTAAGTTTTTCAGTTTCACCTTTCAACTGTTGGACATCTGCTTGCAGTCTTGCTTTGTCATCCCTCTCTTTCAATATTAATTCTTTTAACCTGAGAATAAACGCAATAAGGTTGTATTACAAACACTTTATTTATAAGTTTGATGCCAAATACATTGGGAAAAAGGCATTAGTAGCCATTGTAGCAACATATCTTGTTTTTTACTGAGTTTTACTATTTATAGCACTGTCATAAAAAACTGTTAAAGAGACATGAACTATTATTTAATCATGTGTAGCATTACTATATGGAGATTCAATCTAAAACACCTAAGATGGAGACAACCACATAGATACATCTTTTAGGAAATGACATTCCAGTATTACTTTGCTTTACAAGAACATAATAAGCCTCTTATAGAAGATGTTATAAATGTAGATGGGTATAAAATAAAGGTAGGAAGTGAACCTAAAACAAAAAGGGAAAAAGGAGAAATATTCATCGTCAGTCATGGATGGTAACTCAGGAAGCAGTGGCATGTTTTTTCTTAAAGAAAATGTACCTTTGATGAATACAATGCAGTAAGTAAAAGACAAATGGAGCAGACATCTCCAAAAATGAGATTTTTTAAAAAAAAGGCTGCTTCTCAGAACACACCAGGATGGTGACAATCATCTCTCTGAAGATGTGCTAGGCCTGCTCTGCACAATACATTGCCTATGGGCCAACTCTGGCCTGCCAGAAACATTTTTGTTCTAATGTGCTGTGCAGAAAAAAGCAAAGAACGCTGTACGTGTGTGTGGAAAGGGAGACTGGGACACAGAAGGCAGAAGTATGACATGGCACAGCTACTAGAACTTGAACTGAAGGAAAAGTTATAATACAGATTGTCTGGAAAGTAATAGCTAGAAATGGAGGAAAGTGGCATACTGATATTGTTCTGTGACAAGAACAGGAAGAAAGCTGCAGAAGGGAATTTCACTAAGTAATACTGAGAGAAATTATAGCACTACTTCTTGATGCCTTATTTTCCAAGTAAATTGTTTAAAGCTGTCCTTGTTTCTTAAGCCTATGAAATGAATTATTGGAAACTAAAAAAACCCATAACTCTTAGACTACAGCATTGTCTCCCTACCTGTCTGTATTGTATACAGCCATACTCTGAACATTCTTTTCTTCTTCTGCATGCTTCTGTAACTCACTGACATGCTCTAATAATTTCTTCTCTGCTTGCTCTGCTTTCCACCTCCTTTCTTTTTCCTGATCCAGTTCTTGAATCAGTGCCTTAGCAAGAATGTGATAAGCATCAACTTACTAGGAAACATTCAAGCATCGCTAAAAATGACAAACAATATTTATAATTGTAGAAGAAGACTTTTCTGTCTTTCTGGAATTCATAGATGACAGAAGAAAGTGCAAGTGACCAGGCCAAAAACTCCCATAAAAATGAAATAAAATACATCCTCTGCCAGTTGACACTACGAGAACTCCACTACTTTTGATAATATCTACAGGCAATTATTTTTGTCACCTCCAGTTTTAGTTTGACCAGGAGACATATGTTTGGCTTCAGATGAAGATATACTCATATTTAACTTGAAATGATGCAAAACCTACTCGGTAAGTTGATTCCTCTGCGGGATTTAAATTACGTTCTTCTACTTTTTCCATATTACTCCGTCTTCCAGTTAGTATTGCAGCTTTTCTTCCCACTACTTGAAAATGAGAGTCTTTCTGACTGGAGCACGGACACTTTGGAGAACTCTTCTTCTCTCCCCTATATGCAGAGGATATAGAGAGGATTCAGACAATTTTAAACAAAAAAAAAAATTTACAGTGCTGTGCAGCAGCTAAATAGTAGAGAGTTCAAAACCATTTAGAAAATAATTTACAATCAGACCACAGAAACAGCTAAATTCAAATATTCAGCTCTAAAAAGTTATTTACAACTAGAAGATGCTACCTAAAACCATCTCAGACATGAAATAATCAGATCACACAGGCATGAAATAATTTTATAGGAGTAGAGTGACTGTAGAGCTGCAGTGGCTGACTGAACAAATATATTCCAAGTTGTATTGCCTTCTACCCATCACTTGTGATATTTACTATATAAATCAAACAAGTCACTACGGCATCCTCCGCTTCATCAAGGATATGTATTCTTGACCATTGTTCTGACACCATGAATCTTTTTTAATTACTCAGTTCCAAATGTGGAGAATTCTTTTGTCACCAAAATTTAAAATAAAGACGGAAATATAAGCTGTTAGGATTTTCAAAGTGCTTGTTTTGGAATCTTCAGTTCAATTTCCTTCTTACTCAAAGAAAGAAATGGCTCATATGGAGAAACAACAGAACAAAGCCTCAGCAGCTATTCATTTTTAGGGTACTATTAACTGACCTGATTTACTCAACCTACCACTTTCAGTGAAATGTTTCAAGTTAAAACTATGTTCATGCTGACAATATTCAGTTTTAATTAATTTTGGCTTTATATAGTAAACACTGGGAGACCTGTCAGTTATTTTCTTCTTTAGATGACTTGCATGACTTTTTGTAGATGAGGCAGTTTTACGGTAAGTGGGGATCTTGCTTCCTTTCATGACCTTTCTGCTGTTCTCTTTTCCACTCTCATTTTCACTCTCAGAAGTTGGATCTGTGTCTCTCTTAGCTTTGAGAGCACTTGGAGCAGCTTCCTGTCTTGAACTATCAGATACCTAAGAAGAGATCAAAGTTTTAAATACAAATTTTACGATTTCTGATTGGCTAATTTGTAACACTTATTCAGGTGCTATTTTTAAAAAAGTTCACACAAAATAATTTTGACAAAAACTAAACAATTGCTTCCAGTTCTTTACTTTTACAATCTCTTCCCTCCTTGCTGAAATATTTTGTTGTTTTAAAGCTAAAGTAAGCCCAGGATGCTTGAGAACATATAGTTGTTTCCTTCTGAAATACCTGAAGTTTGGTAAAATCCTTAGGCAGTTGGTGAAAAATGTAAAACAAACACAGCACTTAAAACCAGAAAAGCCTTGCAAACACCAGTACCAAACAAACCTGACAAACTTATGTTACCTATGACAACAACACAAACTCTATTACATGACAAATATATCAGACTAAGTTGACCTTTTGGTGAAATTAATTTTCACCAACTATATAATCCAGGCACTTTAGTGCATTTCATGTTTTACTCTGGTTCAGTTAGTATGTTGATGGTTTCAGGATAAAAAAAAAAAAAATAAAATAAAAAGAATTTTCTAATATAACATGATCAAATAGTTCTGCTAGTCTCATATACTATGGTTTTTATTCTCTATGGAATGATTCATGATACAAAGTGCAATCTTCAGTTTTAAAGACTTGTTATTTTATTCCCAGCTTTTCAAAATGATTAAGAACACATTAGCACAGTCAGCCCATACATACCAGTAGAAATGCTCTAGTCTGGTTCAGTAAATTTTTCATTATCAGAATGGCGCACCTTATCTTACAAACAAAACTTGCTGCGCAATCACAGAAAAGAAATCACCTTTTGCAGTATCTGTAAAATCTGATCTTCTATTTTTTTAATCCTCATCTCACTGTGTATTTTTTCAAGCTGGGTCCTCTCGGGTTCAGAAGACGAGGCGAGCTCTGTGGAGGAGCTGGTGGTACCTTGCGCTGGTGTCCTTGTGCGCTGCCGGAACTGAGCCAGCGCCTGGTCAATGTGTGGAGTTGCCAGCGGTAAGGGAACGTTGTTCTGTCAGAAGAAAAGACAACCCTTGTAGCATTGACATGTTGCATGCAACATAAAAATAGAATGTGTCAGTTTTAAAACCAGTACACACAAACTATGGCACCTGATCTCGGGAAGAAGGGCACCCAGATGAAACCAGAGAGCCCAAAATGTCTTCTAAGCACTGCAGATCTGAACAGTTTTCTTCTGCCAGGTCCACTGATTCACCAGAAATATTTCTTCCATCTAGAGCTGTTAGCTGGGGCAATGACTGAAGAACAGTTTCTCTATAACCTTGAGAAAAAGACCACATTTAAATTGAAATCAACCTTCCAAGAAGTGTCTGGTGTATTTTAGGTACCTCATCATCTTAAATGATTCATTGCATTTTTAATGTAAGAAAAAGACTAATGAGTGATCTACAGTTGTCTCACCCTTCCCCATACAAGGCTTTCAAAAGACAACACTACAAATTAAATCAACTGGGAAGCAGCCTGCCTAGTCCTGATCTACACAGGGATTTCCCAGCCACCATCAGCACACTGCAATTGCACAGACGACCTCTCAATATCAGCCTACTGCACCCAAACAGCTGTACCAAATGGAAGGGCAGATGAATATAATGGAAAAGTAAGTTCTGAAAGGGCTTAGACAATTCAGCCTTTGTCAGTGAATGAAATAAGGTGTTATGAAACTGTAAAGCACTAAAGTTAACATTTTAAATTTGGCAGAATTTGAGCTACTGAACCATGAAGTTTTGAAAGTGCCACCAAAGACATAGATATGAAGAGGTATGTAAATACACACAGAAGAAAACTACTGCCATTTGCTAAGTTAATCAGATAACTTTAATAGTCCTGTTACTGTTTCTGTAGTGCCTGAATGTAAAACATGCTAAGTGCATTTAAAAACATTACTTAACAAACTTATTTGGCTTTCCTCATGATGTTTCATTTGAGCTATACATACATTACATCTGTATCAATTGTACGCTCATGATATGGTTGCTATTTTGTATGGTTCTAATTCCTACTGTCCTACTCTTTGTAATGCAATTACCTTTAAACTCTCGCAAAAGCACCAGTCCTTCCCTTCCACCTTCTGGCAAGAGATTTTCCTCTCTTACACACAAAGAAAATAAAAAAACCTACACCAATATAGAATGCTACAATTTAATTTATTTGAACTTAGAGTGTAATGTTTTAATGGCTGAAAAACCCACCCCTAAACCCGAAGCTCTAATGCAACTGAAAGTGATGTATCCACATGCATTCTCCAGCTTGGCTCCATGATGCCTAGTGAAATACCGGCCACCTGTTTGGATGAAAATGCTAATTACTGCAGAGGATCCTAGAGTCTGTCACTGCTGACCAAAGCAGGGGGAAAATGAGGGAAAACCAATTGTTACTAATCTTTCTCTTGAGGTTTCTATCAGTAGTATCCTATCTATGTCCTGTGCCTGCCCTCTGTCTATACAGTTCAATATTTATATGTACATTTCTTTGGGTTCTCTACCTATCCAGCTTATAATATTAATACTCCTCTCCTTCCACTAGACCACGTGGCTCAGAGCTCCATCCAACCTGTCCTTGAATACTCCCAGGGATGGGGTATCCACAACCACTCTGGGAAACCTGTTCCAGTGCCTTACCACCTTCACTGTAAAGAATTTTTTCCTAATATCTAATCAAAACCTACTCCAATGTGAAGCCATTCCTCCTTGTCCTGTCACTACATGCCCTTGGAAAGAGTCTCTCTCCTTCCTTCATGTAGACTCCTCTGAGGCACCACAAAGACACAATTAGGTCATCCTGAAGCCTTCTCCAGGCTGAACAGCCTTTCCTCATAGGAGAGGTGCTCCATTCTTCTAATCATGTTGGTGGCCCTCCTCTGGACTTACAAGTGAAAATGTTGAGCCTTATCAAAGCATACAATTTTGAGAATATGCCATGGGGGAAAAAGAAAGGATTTTTTTAAATGGAGAATGAATTAATTTTGACAGAACTTAGATTTATGCAGGCTGGCCAGTTTATTAATGAAATTTGCAAGCCTCAGAAAATGGCTCACAGCTTAAAGGAAATCACTGACCCAATGAGCACAAATTACCCACGTAAGATCAAATCCATACCTGCTGTGTGACAAACTGGATTGGCTTTTCCGTTTCTTTCCAGCGTGAGGTTTGTCAAACAGAGCAGTCCCTTCGTGCACTGAAGTAAGTGATTAATATTGCTTACACAGTTGCTGTGAAGGTCAATGTGGCTAATCTTATGCTTGGTTCCATGGAGGGATCGAAATCCTGGAAATTTCAGAAAATTTCAGAAAAAAACCCCAAACAACCACAAAGTAATGTTTTCTGCTACAGTCCTAGACTATGTGGTTTAGAACAAATGGCATCTTGTTGAAAAATATTCAGTAATACATCATAACTAGAAAAGAGAGAACAACACTTGCTTTATATCCTTGTCTACATGTTAATTGCCTGTGCTTCTCTACTACAAAGGACAGCACTTAAACAAGTTATGTGACCTACCTTTAAGAAACAGATTAATTTCTGACTGTTAAAAAGCATGAAAAAATAAACCTTTTCCTTGAAGTTTCATTTTATAACACAAGCTCATTAACAAAATTGTTACCAACGTTCTTTTAATTTTCCATTACAAGTTTTCTTGATTTTGTAGCGTGAAATTTTAAGAACAACTGACCATTTCAACAAAGAGATATACGAGAGAACCTCCATATCATATGTGAAGTTGTATTTTTGTTTTATAAAAATTAAAGATATGAATATTTTGGAAGTAAGTCTGAAATGTTTACTGTACTACTTTCTGAACAAGTCTGGCCTCACTAAAAACAGAACAATAAATTCCAGTTCAGAAAAATCTTTGGTGTTAGAAACGTGAAAGCTGACAGAAGCAGCAATTGCCACCTTTATTAGAATTATTCAGTGAACTGGCATTTGAAGCACTAGAAACTTCTCAAAATACACTTGGCCAAGTTTTTCAAAATTAAAGTGAGCCAAATGCTTTCTATTGCACAGCACATGGCAGCATCACTTACCAGAGAGATCATGTATGCGATTATATGACAAGTTCAGGATGGTTAAATTAAAGAGTTTTTCCAGTCCTAAACAAAATGAGGAAAAAATAAAAACAGTAAGATTTTCATAAGAATGCTCTGCTTTTGTCAAATTCAAGCTTGCAAAATGCACCTCTAAAGATCATAACTACGAATTACGACATTAAACTATAATCATACTACAAAAATCAGGTTTTTCTTCTAAATTAAGGCATTTTGCTACGACAAGGCTTACCAGGACTATATACACTCATCTTAAAATTTACTTTATAAAATGGTTAGCATACACTCATACTAACTTGGTATAACCTTAATTATATGCAAACATTCCAGAAGCAAACTTCAAGAAGACTCTTAGAAAACCTTTGTAACTTGCTAAACGGACAGAAATAAACATTGCAGACCCTCCACTTTGGTTAGCAGGTTGCAGGATAAGCTCAGGGTGCGCAGCTTAGCCAGAGAACCGAGCCCCTCGATGCGGCGGATCTGGTTTGATGACAGATCCAAGTGCTGCAGATTCCGGAGGTGGTCGAGCCCTTGGATCTTGGCGATGAGGTTACAGTGGGCGTTGAGCGTGTGCAGGTCCGAGCTCAGGGACACATCCCGCAGGCTGCGGGGAGAGGCGCCCGCCGTCAGCCGGGCAGCTCGGCCCCGCGCCGCGGCCTCCCCTCTCCCCGGCCCGTCCGCACTCACCTCTTAACGCCCTTATCCATGAGGCTCAGCTCGCCGGGTATGCCCGCCATCCCGCCGGGCCCCCGTGCTGACCGCATCGCGCTTCAAACCTCCCTCGCCTCCCACGGCAGCGCTCCCCGCCTTAGGCCGGGACACAAGCGCCTCACGGCCCAATCTCACGGCTCCATCACACGGCTCCGTCACACGGCCCCGTCTCACGGCCCCGTCCGTCTCACGGCCCCGTCTCTCTCCCTCACGGCCCCGTCCCTCTCACGGTCCCGGCTCTCTCCCTCACGGCCCCGGCTCTCTCCCTCACGGCCCCGCCGCCGCGCTCCGCTCCGGGACTGGCCCCGTGCCTCCGCCGGGCTCCCGGCCCTTTCCGGCCGCTTCCCGCCGCTCCCTGCCGCTTTCCTTGCCGCCTCCTGCCCCTTCCTGCCTCTTCCTGCCATCGGCCCAGGAAGGGGACGGGTTTGTAGACCAGACTGCTTTGAATTCTTCTCGAGGGGACGTGGTTTGGTGTGTTTTAGAGCTCATCCGGTGTTAGCCTTTCGGCAGAATATGCTGGCATGGAAGGAGCACGGGGACCATCGGCGGCTGTCCCGCAGTGTCCCAGCATGTGCCTGGGAGCGCTGTGCAGCTCTGTCAGGCCGGGCACTGTGACCGCCTCCCGGGCAGCCTGCACAGCCACCAAGCCGCAATCTGTGAGGTTTTCTGAGATTAGGCGGCTGTCAGAAATAAAACATCCTCATTATCCTGCTGTTTGGGAGATTCTGTAAATGCCTTTGTTGTACTAGAATCGTACGCCAGAATGATCAGTGAAAAAAAGTCATTGCATTCTGTCCTTTAAGCTGCCATTTAGTGTAACATTGATTTGTTCTAAGATAGTGATCCAAATCCAGCTGTACATGGCAGAATACACAGAGATTCGGAAGATTGCTGGATATCAAAAAATATCTGTGCATTCACAAAGGAGACTCAAAAGACACAAATAAAACAAGAAATTACATATTTAACTATTTAAAACATATACCATGCTGAATTTCCCAACCATGAATGCTAGAGAATTAATATTTTAATTATTGTGAATTATTAATAATGCATGGTAAAGGCATACTTAAAGACATTACGATTTATGAAATTAATAAATGCCATTTAAAATGTATTCAAGTTTTAGTAAGTAGAGGTGTGCTTCCTATAGAACTGCAATTTTTGTAGTATGTAAGGTGAAAGTATTTATTGAGTACTGCAGGGATTTGGAGAAAATGGAAGAATTTTCTAATGGTTATAAGCTGCTCTGGGGCTGTAGATTCTGTCACTGACCATGCTGCAAAGCTTCTGTGTGGTGAAGGAAAACCACTTTTATGTCACTGAAACAAAAGAACAGTCTGTGCACATGCCATTTTAGCCAAAGGTTTCTTGCATGATGGCATGTCATATAAACTAACTTCTCTGATTAATTTGTGTTTGAGTTAAAATCCTGCTGTTCAGGACTGCTGTGAACCACTGTCTTTCAAGTTGGCCCCCATAAATGCATGAGTTTTGTTCACTGCACTGCTGAGCTTTGACCTGCAGGGCGAAACTGGTTTTGCAACTTGACTGACAAAAATTAAGAACTTCACAGTTACAAGTTCAGGCACTTACACAACCCTTAGGGTCTATGCTGAGATTCTTTTCAGTTAGTTTTCTTCTTTCTGCTCATTTTTCTCTACATCTTTTAAAAAGAACAATTGCTTTTTTTTTTTGTACATAAGTCATTGGTTTATGATATCTCCACATCTGATTGAACAGGAGCTCCAATGACAAAATATACCACAGATAATAAATATGTAGAAAAATCAGCAGCCACACCTTAAAAGACACATGCCACGCTGATAGGAACTTCCATTCCTCCTCTTTCTGTTCTGCAGCCCCCATGCAGAAATGAAAATCATGATACAGCTTCTTTCCTTCACAGCAGTGTCCAAAGATTAATGCCGTCCTAGGACGTGCTTGAGTACTGGTCTAACAATGAGTGCTCAGGAAAAAACTGGGAATAAAACCGGTAATTTTCTTTCTAGGGCAGTGTTTAATGAGTGAAGTATAAACAAGCTCCAATATACCCAGTGACTGATGAGATTTTGGCAAAACATACTGGTGATCATTGGTTATCACTGTCCATTTTCTATATGAAAGGTGGAAAAATAGTCCCAGGCTATTCATCTAATGTCCATGTCACTGTCATATACGGAAGGTTGATTTCTTTCCTCATGCTGCCATATCCTTCCTCTTTCCCTAGAGTTGATATAGAAGTCACATTTACTCACCTCTGTGGTTGTCTCTGAAGATGTACATAAAACAAAGTGAAATCTGTTAATGAAAACCGTCAGAAAAATGAGCATCTGCCGTGCATTATTTTTATGCTATTTTCTTTAAAAATACCTTCAGACCTTAATAATTTCTGAAGTACATATTAAACCAACATGTACATGATTTGCCAGTGTTTCTTGAAGTATTTGGTTAATTATCTTCACACAGGAGACATCAAAACCCAAAGCATGCTCTCTTTTCTGAATGATTAAGCCAAGCTTCCCATAACATTTCACTAGCAAGTAGGGCTATGACAGACTGTTAATACCAAAGTGAAATCTGCTGTGAAAAAACCAGGAAAAAATGGGAAAAGAAGAAAGCAATGACCCCAAAGATATGCAAAGAAAAGAAAAAGCCAAGATGCAACTCAAAAGAAATATAGGTTATTTTGATGGGGTAAGTTTTATTATAGGATCAATTGTTGGAGCAGGGATCTTCGTGTCTCCCACCGGGGTGTTAAAACATTCCTTACTCAACGTTGGCGTTGCACTAACGATCTGGACCGCAGCTGGGCTGGTTTCTCTGATGGGAGCCCTCTGCTATGCGGAGCTGGGAGCCGCCCTGCCCTTCTCTGGAGGAGAATACAGCCATATTAAAAGAGGCCTTGGGTCCCTACCCGCCTTCATGTTTATCTGGACATCAACGTTTACCAAGCCAGCATCAAATGCTGCTCGAGCCTTGCTGTTTGCTGAATATGCCACGCAGCCTTTCTATGGCATTTGTCCTGCACCAGACGTGCTGAAGAAGTGCTTGGCCTTGGCCGTTCTCTGGTCCCTGGGGATTTTGAATGGCCTCAGCGTCAAAATGGCTGCGTGGGTGCAGACAGTTTTCACGCTGCTGAAGATGATGGCCTTGTCTGTGATTGCTGTCGGTGGCATAGTTCTCCTGATCACCAGGCCAAAGGAGAGTCTGGCCAGGTTTGAGGACATGTTTGGCTCGGAGATCCCCAACGCCTCACAGGTTGCCGAAGCCTTTTTCCAAGGACTGTACGCGTATGGCGGCTGGTGGTCCCTCAATTACATGGCAGGTATTCCACTCCTCTTCTTGAGATTTAGTTCTGCAGTTCTCATTCTTGTGTTCCTCAGTTTGTTTTGGGAGAACTTGTCTCTGCTTCAAGACCACAGGATCTTTCACATTTTGCCTGAGTGTTTGTTGGGGCGAGTAGAAGAGGCATTTTTTCATCTCCATGGAAAATTCATGCTTTTTGTGCAGAATCAAGCTGACATTTCCAGGGAAGTGCAAGAGAAATCATAATAGTTAATTTTAAATCTAGTGCATAAACAGAGTTTTTCATACCTTAAAAATTTGCATTTTGTCTTTCTCAGTGTCCCTGTCAGTGCATTTTTAGGAAACTATTAAGTTATCCATGCCAAACTATATCTGCATAGATAATTTATTTTTAAATATCTGTGATTTCTCTGAGGATGTGCAGCTGGTTTCAACATGGACAAATTCATTTTGAGTTTTATTAGAATGTATTAATTTTATGATGCATATTTTCCTGGGAAAATAGAATTTTGAAGTCTAATAGAAAGTAAAGAGGGGTCTGTGGAAGGTGGTATACTTTTTTCACAGAACTTGTATTCAATTTTAACATTCAAAAGGTTTTTGAATATCTATTTACTTCCGTATTCTGTATCTGCTGACATGTGGCAGTAATAAATGAGCATTTTTTCATGAAAGCTACGAGATGATGTTCATAATGTTAGTTATTCATATCACAAGTTAAATTAATAGAGTTGTATAATATAATCAGATTCATGGAATTACATTGTAAGCAATTGGATATTGCTGTTATATCTTTAACCATTTGTATCCGTTGACCTCTATCATGTAAAATATTAAATAAACTGAATGTGTTAAATGCATACCACAAAGTTCAGTGGTGAGGCTAGTGTGAAAATTTGGTTAATGTTTAAAAACATGACTGTTGCCTTTTATAATCCAGGTACTCCAGCTTTAAAAATAGGCTGCAATTAAAAAAAATTATATATATCAGGAAAGTATAGTTTTGAAACCTTAGGGCTTCCTTAAAGGCAAGCACTTGGCTTTGTAAGCCTGAGAAAATACAAAACTTATGGTAAAATACTGATTTATTCTGATCAGTTAGCCGTACTAATAAATACCATACACTGGGCAGCACAGATGTTTAGACAGATGTAACCTATGCAATAGTTCTGAACCAAACTCAGTTTCCTATTCTTCAACAAAAACTTCATTTCTGTGAGCTTCAGCTGATGGATCAGGTGCCAGCTGGCTGGCAAGGCTGCAGCAAGCAACAAAATGAATGGAAAGATAAATTTAAATTGGAAATTTTGGTGATTATCCTTTTCTGAGCTCAAAATTACTAAGTGTATTTCTTACATCTGAAATAAATCCCAAATTCTCTGATAGTATCTGAATTCCACTATTGTGATATTTCAGTCTTGTCTCTTTGCACTACAGCCAGCACAAGGATCTTGCTCAAGGCTGATGTCCTGAGCAGAAGATACAAATGAAATGTGAAGGAGGAAACAGATTTCTGTCTCCTAAAGAGAGTTTAAATAAGTTGCACTTATTTAGTTGACTTTTCACTTCTTCCCTATTGTCAGTTATTTGCTGGTAATACTCAGGAAATTGTCTGTAAATGCTGAGGGAAATGGGAAGTGGAAAGGGAGCAGGAGGAAGGAGTGAAAGAGATGAAAAAGAACATTTTTGATTGAGATGAGGGTGATTGAGAGTAAGCTTCTGGAAACCAGCTCCATCTTTTGCTGGGACTATGACATGCCCACGAATGTGTGCCAGTGCCTGAGTTATTCAACTGCAAAATTTGGGTTTTTTTTCTTGTTTGGTAAGAGTAGTTGTAAGCTATCAGGCTTAGCACTAAACAGTTTTCCTCCACCATCTATGCCCTGGAAAATATAATAATCATCAGAATCCATCTGGGAATGGCCCCCTTTTAAAGTCACTGCATTATTTGTCTTATGCCTATACCTCCAGTCTTTACTTCTTCTGTATTTCTTGATATAAGAGCATAGAGAAAGATTTTGAGTAGGAATAGGCAAATGTTGCTTTGATTTTTCAGTTTTTCTGATGCACTTTTTAACTTAATGTTTTTCGTAGTTCTTAATTCATTTCACACACGAGTGTTATAATTAAAACATACTTATGTTAAGGTTGTTTACATACTTTCTCTTAGTGTGAAAAAACAACTGATGGCAATTATCTTAACCAACGGGATGGGAGAAGTGCCAACCTTCTCCTCCAAACCCTGGTCTGTGTGGAAATACTATAAATTTGGAGTCAGACGTTTTAATAAATAATTTTTAACCTTCTTCACCAGCAAGTGTCCATGTGTGTCCAACAGTGACAGGCAAATATGCTCAATAAGTTTCAGATCAAGATTCATGAGGTGTCGTAAGAATAAATAATGTGACTTAAGGGTTCATGTTTAAACTAGTGATTTTCAAGTAAGCCTACCTGAAAATTTCCTACCAAATCACTTTTCTAATGTAAGTCAAATATGTGATTAGTCAAATCAAAGGAAAATTATCTCTCCTTTTGTAATTTTTTAATCAATCAGCTCTTCATCCAGCCCTCCTTCCAAAATAGTTAAAAAATAGATAAAAGAAAATAAATTGTTTAAGAATCTTTGATTCTTAAACAGTATTTGAGAACTACTGTAGGACTTCACAAGCAGAGGATTTAGCAGCCATGATTTTGGATTGGGGCAGGACTCTGGTATCAGTCTTGTCAAACTCTGCACAGCTTCACCACTGAGAAACACTTGCAGACACTACACTGCTTGCTTCATTTATTGTTTTAAATTGTATTTTTCAGAGGAGATGAAAAGCCCCAGCAGAAATATCCCCTTAACTGTGATGACTGCTGTTCCAGCAGTAATTGTTTTTTATTTACTAGTGAACATCTCATATCTGACTGTCCTCACACCTAAGGAAATTGTCTCCTCAGGTATGTATTTAATATTTTTTTAATTAAAAAGAACTGGCTTATTGACATATCTATCTGATGTCAATGCCCTGGGTTACTTCTGTTCATCTAACTTCACAGTCTAGAAATTTGGGTTAATTTTCTTTTAACAGAGAATTCTTCCTTAATTTTACTGTATGACACAAGTTGGATGATTGCAGACAGGGTGTTGAAATTGGTGGCTTTTCCCTACTTTGTGTAAAAAGAAACAAGAAGTGCATTAAAACCTAGAAAATAAGGTGTAAGTCAGGTCCCAAGTATAGAGATGATCTTTGTTTTTCTGTAGTTTTAATCCTATCTCCTCCTTCTTTCCCTATCTTATGGGGTCTCAGACTAACACCTCTTTAGGAGGTGGACAAGTCTAACATGTTCAGGGGTATGGAAGAGACTATGGACACAAAAATGTAGCCATTTTGGGTGTGTATTATTCATGATAAATATTGTGATTTCTTAGAAGAGCCTATACAAAATTCCAGTGAATGTAAAGCCTGTCTCAGATCCTGTACCAATAAGCTGGCCAGGAAAAGCTCCAAAGGGAACTGTATTTCTCCTTGATTGTCCAAGCAGCACATTTTAAATCCCACTGTAATGGGACTGAGCTGTCAGACCTTGCCTACAGGCCTGACAAAAACCATACCTCATTTAGATGGCTCAATCATTTTTTTTTCCTATGAAAAAAGCTCAGTAATATAAATGAGAACGGTGTACCTGTCACTCAGTAACCTCATATTATTGCTCAGCCAGTGTCAGGCTGTCTGCTGGGAGAGATGGATCATTTGCATGCTACAATAAAGGAGGCAGCAAATACCAGACTATCCATGAATAGCAGCTGCCAGCTGGCATGACCAGCTCCGTGCATACCAGGGGCACTGTGTTTGTCTGTGCCAGCTGAGAAGATAGCCTTAAAATCATAGCACATTTTCAAACATTGCTTGTTCTTGTTCCTTCACTATTTTATGAAGTGTGGAGAACTGTTTTCCCCATCTTTAATAACTTCCTGTGCTGCAGAGGACACTGCAAGACCTGTGTTCCTCATGCCATTTGGTTATAGACCCACTAAATATTGTCTTCACTACAATATCAGCTGTAGCTAATTTCCAAGCAATATTGAATATCTCTTGTTTAGAAACAATCTTTCACATTTCCCAGTTCCACCTAAAGCAAAATCTCATTAATAGCACATTTGTTGACTCATCTCTGAATGTAGATGTGCTCCTGTTGGCAATTTCCTGTTACAGCAGATTGTGCCACCACCATGGTCACACTAGAGACCAAGGAGTTAATTTTCTCTCCTTGCCCAGATGTGTTTGTGATGCAGGGTGTGAGATGCAGCTCTGTCCTGCTGGGCAGTCCATGACTCTGGTATTGGCCCCAGCAGGTTTCCCTGGCTTGCTCTAGCAGGCAGCACTCCTTGCTGTCATCCTCCCAGGAAATGTTTCACTCCTGAATGAAATATCCTTAGGATTGGATTAGTGTTTGACTACCGCAATGAAAAAGCAGGCATTGCTGGTAAATAACAGGTGGTTCTTGTATTTTAAGTTTTGTTCCTGTTGAGTCTGTCAGTTATTCAGGTACTTGTACTACACTAATTCTTTGCTTTCTTGCAGTTGCTGTGGCAGTCTCTTGGGCTGATCGAGTGATCCCCTCTGTTGCCTGGATCATTCCTCTCTCAGTTGCTGTCTCAATATTTGGTGCCCTCAACAGCAGCATGTTCACACTCGGTCGATTAAGCTATGCTGGAAGTCAGTCAGGACATTTACCTCTTTTAATATCCATGCTTAATGTCCACTCCTGTACTCCAGCACCAGCCATGATTTTTTCAACTGCCATTGCATCCATTTTTATCATCCCTTCTGACCTTATTATGTTAACAAATTACTTTGGATTTTCTGCCTGGCTTATGATTGGATTGACTTGTGCAAGCCTGATTGTACTTCGATACCGGGAACCTCATCTACACCGACCATACAAAGTAAATGGATCTAAGTTAAAAAACATTTTTCTTTATTTTTTGAGTCACAAGTAGCATGGGACAGTTACAAAAACAAGTGCAAATCAAGACTGGATAGTCACAAAAATACAAATAACAATCTCAATGCTTAGAGTCTTGAAAGTTTTGATTCACTATAAAAAGAAGAGAAACAGATGGTCTCTGCCTCAGAGAACTTGCACTTGAAAACAGGAGATGTTTCTTTGCAGAATGGGGGAGATGTGCAAACAATATGGAACCAGACCAGTGTGGAGCAGTAACAAGAACAGCATAGGACCCATTGCCATTCACAGTTAATTAAACTTTGATCTGCTCTCATCTTCCCTGACACAATCACAGGATAGGTTGAACCTCCTCTTACCCCAGCAGTCAGAAAGCTGAGTTAAAAGCGTACACTTATTGTGAAGGCTTCTAGGCACCCAGCCCTGAGTGACTTATAGGGACCCACAATATCCTGTGTGAATAGATGGATTTCCAGTACTGCCTGTCTCTCCCCCTTGAGAAGAGAAGCAGCCTAAACAAATGTTTTTTAAAAAGATGCCTCTCTTATAGGCAATTTGAGTCAGATGATTCTTGTCCTGGGTGAATTTATAGGAGCATGAGAAATGGTACTCTACTGTGGCAAACGTTACTCTAATGAATGAGGCATAAAATCACAATTGCTTCGTTTATTTCCTAAACCATTTTTTTTCTTTCTCTTACAGGTGTTTTTACCAGTTCCATTTATGATGGTGGCGATGTCTTTCTTTCTAGTTCTAGCTCCCGTAGTCTGGTCTCCAAATCTGCAATATGTTTATGCTTTCCTGTTTATGCTTGGAAGTCTTATTATTTATCTGCCTTTTATATATTTTAAATTGCGTTTTGCATTTTTTGATAAAATTACTTGCCACTTACAGCTCCTGTTAGAAGTCTGTCCTGCTGATGGATCTGCTGAGGGCAAATGTGAATAATGGCAGATATTTAATTTCAGTGCAACTAAGAGCCAACAGAGGATTTTGTTTTACCGAGACTGTAAACAGTGCAATTTCGATGTTGGTGTGATATATAGGTATATATGTGCATATATTGCAAACATGCACATATATGTATGTATAGGCACAGAATCACAGAATCACAGAAACACAGAACCACAGAATGAACTAGGTTGAAAAAGACCTTTGAGACCATCAAGTCCTCCCTATGACCTAACACCTCCTCATCAACTTAACCATGGCATTAGCATAATAAGTTAATATGTATATATGTTTGGTTTTGTTTGTATAAATACATAAATGTATATGCATACTAATTTAATAGGTGCAAAGGATCTCTCCTAAACTTGCAAAATCTGTAAAATGCTCTCTCTTGCTCCTGAAAACACAGTTTAAAATTGCCTAAAGTCTTGCAATAATAGAAATAAGACTCAATCAAAGCACAAATAATTATCAACATTTTCATACAATAAGTGACTTAATACATAATAGCACCATTATGTATTATATATATAAAAATACACTTTCACACTAAATTGTCTGGATTATTCTTAGTTTGCCATAACTCTTTCATTAAGACTTCTGGTTTTAAAGGCTTTATGTTTCTTTTCATCTGCTACTTTTTTGACATTAATTTATTTTTAATAAAAACCTTTGAAGAATGTCATAAAGTTGACTGAGATCTTTTTAAATCCCAAGAAAACTGGACATGGTGCATCTTAGCTATTGTAGAACAACACAAAAATTCAAGGTGAAATCTTACAATGCATCAAGTAAGACAGTAAGAATTATTTATCCTTTTGGTCACAGAAAAAAAAGCTAAAGATATGTAGATTCCTTTACTAAATCATTTATATCTTAGCATTAATATTACTTTATTCTTTGCTTTCTTTTTGGTGTTATTGAGAAGTAAGAGCTTTTTTAGGACTCCTACCCAATTTTTTTAAAATTTTGTTTATGAAAGTATGATAAATTGATTCTTTTTCCTTCTGATAATTGGGCCATATAAAGACCACGGAATACTTAATCTTAAAACCAAATGAAAGGTTCATTAAAAAATCATCTATGTAGGCGATTATTTTTATAATAACGATAGAATTACAAATATAATATGATTTTCCAAATCTGGCAATGAAAGATCAGCAATACAACCAGTAGATGGCCCCAGCCGAACATCACTCTTACACTGTGATCTCTGCTTTGCTGGATGTTGTATTGGCGAAACTGTCTTAAAGGGCATTGTATTATAACACAGCAGAATGAAAAAAAATCTTGCTACAATACTCGATTAACTGATGTATAAGAATTTTAGAGATCAGAATGATGGGTAAAGAGTTCTTCATAGCAAGCCAAAGTCTAGAGTGGCCATCAATATAACTGAAGGTTTAAGAGGATTTGACTTTGCACTGGAATGAACCCCCAAATGAAAACAAATGCATGAAGCAAGTGGCTTTTCTCAAGGTGATAATGCACACAGAATGAAAATTTTAAGAGAAAATGATAACTTTTTAAATACTGTATAAAGAAAAGTTTGTACAAGTGAGGACTGTGGTGTATACGGCTGAGGTGGAGACTGAATCCTGCTGAATGCAGGAGAGGAATCGATGTTTAATTTCACTTAATAATGCTGGAAAAACATTTCTCTTTCTATTTAAATTTAAAAAATCATGAGACTCATCAACATCATAGGGGGGATACATTTTAAGAATTGAATTATAAAAGGAAAAAATTATTTTACTGTGACCAAGGCATCCATTGGTGATTTGCAAATGCAGGTGTGGCAGTGCCACAGATTTTCAACTGAACTTTCAAGTAATTTGTTTAAATCTATATTTTAATATGTAAAAGAAAATTGGAAGTTATAAGGAAAAAAAGTTTATGTAACAATAATACTGTGTTGTAGAGCAGATGATTAGGAAAAGCAAGCACCAGGGGGAAGTTGCTCAACTGGGTGTGTTATTCCCATGTAATTTCTTGTCAGTATGTCAAATATCTATTAAATTCCATAATGAGTTGAATACCTACTGATTACATATGTCAGGGTATGTTTAGATAATTGGAGCATGTATTTGTTAACGATACAAAGTTCAAACATAGAGTTTTAGCAGTTCCAACCCATCAGGGAACTCAAAAATTCCAATGAAAATTTAATAAGAAATAAATTGCATTTATGTATCTTTCTGGAAGGTGAAGTAGATAGTTTTTATTTTAACAAAAATCTAGGAAACAGCACATAAAAGTACAAGATGAGAAGATTTAGAATAGGTCAAAATTAAAAATGTCCATTCAAACTTAAGCCCCTCTGCAAAGGCTCCTTTCAATGGCCTTGCATTATCAGATTATAAACTGTTCTTTCTATATGCCCTTATCTAATTTATTGACATGAATGGATGGTGCCAAATAATTCACTATTACTTTCTTCCAATTCACTCTTATTTCAACAGGTGATCTTGCATTTTTCTTATCACTTTCTGCTCAAATGTTTCTCTTGACAGACATTGTTGATATCCTACAGATTTTTCTATGGTGTTCCTCCTGACAGCACCTAAGCACTTCACAGCCACTAATTTCTCTGGACTCTTATGAACAGTGACAGTGATATCATCTTTGTTTGCTGAAAGTAAATTAAGCTGATGTTTAGGTTGCACAAGAAATCCTTTTTGTGATGTTCCCTGAGATCCTTCAATTCACATCAAATACCTGGATGGAGAATCATTGATGGAGATTCAAGTCCAAGTATGGATGTTTCTTTATCTTAAGAGCAGGGCAAAGAGCCAGGGAGAGGGTGAACATACATCTCATATGGCTATTCAGACACTATATACAGATTTCCATTTCAATTCATTCCATCTTCTAGATGGAAAAAAAGGAAGTATGACCAAAATTGCTCACTAACTTTGGATGCCTAAGATGGGGTGCCTTGGAGCTGATTTTTCATAGCAATTAGTAAGTTCAGACTCCTTATAGTCCCCTGGAATTAAGTTCCAAGGATACTACAAAAAGGAAAATAGGACAAATTAACACAGTCACTTTGGTTTAGATGAATAGCTGGTATCCCTTAGATCGACTTCTGACTAACTGTGGGTAGCTGCAATTCCTTTAAGACCTACAATCTACTAGATGTTAAATTACAACTATGAGATTTTAAAATTCCACAAATCAAATGGGAGGATTTAAAATTTGGTACAGAAAATGAGGAAATTGGAATTAATTGCAATTTTGAAAAATGATGATTTAAATTATCCCAGTATGGCCATGGAATTTTATAGAAAAAGACCAATGTGTATTCTTCTGGGCAATATTCAAATTTATAAATCCAGCAACTGTTCTGCAAGTGCTACATCATTCACTACATCAAATTTCTCTTTTACAGCAAATGAGGGATTGGCTGCCTCACATTTAGCATCTTCTCCAGCACAAATGTTGACTTATTCCCAGATCCGAGAGAGACGGGATTTTCTGAAAAAGAATGCTCTCATTAAATGACCTCCGTTGGAAAGGGACTCACACAGCTGAGCTGAATTAGCATTATAAAAGCAATCCCAGATATGGTATTGCCCATCCCCTGAATATGAGTCACTGATGTTCTCTTAGTGCAGACTTTTGCCTGAGTGCTTTACAATGCTAAATCACAAGGAAGCAAATACACTATTAAATTTATAAAGATTTCTTATTGTTGCTGGCTCATTCCACATCTCCAAGCAGTAAGCATAAAGGGATAGAATTCAAATTTATAACTCGTGTTAGCTACTCTGGCCAAGAGCAGTTCAATATTTTAACATTATAGCTTGTTTCAGTTGGTCTCAGCTGCTTTCCTACTTGAATATATCTCAGAAAATGCTATATGGAAGTGTGACTGTTTTATTACTAGGCTATATCAGACATTTATTTAAATTTTTAATTTTTTTTAATCTTTGACTTGATAGTTCTTTTATGCGTATGAATACTTGCATGTTTCTTCACAACAAGTAAAGATAGAATGTGGATAATTTTTCATGAATACTGTACTAACTTTTCCATTTTGACATGTAATCTCCCTATCTGTTTTTCTAGGTTTCTAACATAGTATTTGTATGTATGTCTGCATTACCTTTTTTTTTTGTCCTTTATCTCCTTAAAAAGACAATGTAAAATACAAAATTATTATCAGTATTATTTAAAAAATTTCTTGTAATTATACATCGTCCTAATTTCATGTGTGCTGACTGCTTTACAAAAAAAAAATCACTCTGAGGCAAACCTCAGCACTTGTACAGAAAAAAGAAAAACCCCAGGAATTATTTGTATTACTTCCCTTTTAATAGTGTTTACTGTGATTCCAATAAAAAGATAGTCAGCTAATAATGAACAGCTGTACATGGTTTTTTGTGCTCTGATGTGCTGATATTTGGTTGGAACCTGTGGGTTAATAGGGGAGGATGTATGAGGAGCTGCCTGTAGCTGTTAGGCCATGAGTTGTTCAGACCTCCCGACTTCTGCTCTCATGTTTGATACATGAACTGTGGATATTGCTAAGGTTCCCTACATCTCAGTTTCCACACATGCCAAACCAGAAACAACTGTGTTTTAACAACTAACAGGTCAAAGAGTATTCACCTGTGACCTCCTCTGTATCACAGAAGTTATTCTTGTCATTGTCCTCTATGACTTATTTCAAGTGATGGGGGATCCTGGGCATTCCCAGTTCCTACTGGCTTGATTTGGAAGGGTAAGAGTGGTATCTGCTTCAGGAACTTTGAAGCTGCTTCTATTTTTGCTTTGGAACAGGAAATGAATCATTTTTAAATTAGCAGGTTTGGATAAGATGTATCCTACAGGTTTAAAGACACTGTTGAGAATTTGGACTGCTAATGTTGATTTTCAGTAACACTTGCTACACAGGGGAAATTTCAGGAGTATGAAGGAAAGGTAACATGCCAATATTTAAATAGAATAAAATAAATGAGCCAGGAAATTATAGACTTGTCAGTGTCACATAACTCCTTGGAAAAAGTAATGAAACAGATAACACAAAACTGAATTAATAACAAATTAAAAGCAAGTAGCAGAATTAATGCCAATTCAATTGTATTTATGGAAAATAATCCTATCAAACCAGTTTCACATTATACCTTCCATAATATAGGTTGGGATAAAAGTTGAAGAAAATGTCATTTTGAGGTCCACCAAAGCTGCACACTTGACAAAGTAGTTACACTACTACAAATCAATCTGTTTTGTTTGTCAAATTTAAAAATGACTGGGATTTTTCATCGTCTAGCAAAACAACTTAAATGAACCCTGTTAGCAAGCCTTTGTGCGTAATATTGGCCAGGGATTTTCTCCTCCCCTTGACAACAGAAAAAGGTATTGTTCCTTGTAGCAAGATATAAATGTGTTTGGGCTGAGACTTCCCTATGTGCTGGTACATATGCAATGGGTCTTTGGTGTGAGGGTGACGAGGCACTGGAAGAAGATGCCCAGAGAAGTTGTGGATGCCCCATTGTAGGCCAGCTTGGATGGGCCCCTTGGTCTAGCGGAAGGGGTACCTGCTCACAGCAGAGGGGTTGAAATCAAATCATCTTTCAAGGTTCCCACTGACCCAAACCATTCCACGGTTCTGAAACCGGGAGGTTCTAGGCTGCAAGTGGGACCTTCTGTCATAGAGTCCCACCAGGACTGGGCGTGGCCAAGCCTGGAACTTTGGAGAGGGGCTGTTGCTGAGCAACCTCACAGCCTTTCTGTAAACATTCCACTGCAGTCGGCACATAGGGTCCCTCTCTTTTACTCTGCCTGCATGGGTATGTCCTGTCCGTATTGTAAAGTTCTAGTTTATGTAAATTGTTGGCCTTTGTACTTTGCAGCCAAGCTCTTGAACCTGAGCTTTTATTTGCAACAGGTTCTTGTGGTTGTTTAAGACTTCAGGTTGTTTAAGAGTTATGTTCAGAAGGATGTATTTGGCAGGTTTTTCATGTGTAAAGAATTTGGGCACAGCTAATGTCTAAATTGGCTACTGGTTCTCATTTTGGGATTGCCTGTTGCAGAGAGAGATCATCGCGCCTGGGTCTCTGTTATGTGCGGGCTGGTTCTCGTGCTCCAAAACAATCACTTTATGTTGTGACTTTCAGTAGATTAAACTTTTCTTCTAAACCAGTTTTCTTGGCATCAGAAGCACCTTCATGTTTAATTAACTTTTCTTTCATGCTTAAAACTAATTTTCTAATGCCAGGTTGAATTAAGACATGGTGGAAAGTTGGATATAAAGTAAATCAGTCCTAGTGTTTCTTTCTGTGTATCTGTAACTTAACTCTATTTGTGAAGTCCACACTGACATTGTTTTTTGAAAGATTTGCAAAGTGTAATAACAATGAGATGTATTTTAACCATATATAGTCATAAAAAATCAGCATAAGACCTTAAATCCAGTTACAAGAGGAATAAGCAATCTTAAGAGTCGTAGTGAAAGGTCCTTGCAGCTTCCTTCCAACATGCTCTGTGAGTCTGTTGCCTGAGGAAAGCTGTGAACTGAAAATGACTTAATGTTATCCTGCACTGCAACCGAAGTGTGACGACAAACTTCCATAATTTCTTTCTGTTATCTTAATATCATCTTCAGAATTAATTTTTTATTGCTTAATTAGATTTTTTTGTGTGTGTTCAGCAAGAGGGGAAAATAAACCTGGAAATGGTGTATGTTTACAAATTCTTAACCACTCCCTGTAAAAAAGTAAACTTTTGGACCTAATTTTTAAGTAGTGTTGAAAAACTTGGCTGGAGTTCAATGACTTGCTTCTTTGCATACTATATTGAAACACCATACTGCTTATATGTGCTGGTTTCAATGAGGTTTTTTGTACCTGCCTATCTTTGCTCTTACATATCAACTTTGTATCTTAGTACTTAGGAAGCAGTCTTGCAAAAAAGTAGATAATGGGGAGAAGATTTGTAGGATATTTCACATACAGGAATTATTTAGTTGTATTTTTAATTTAGCTCAACAAACTTCTTCTAAAGCACAGTTTAGTCTAGAAAACTATTTGTTTTTGCTCTCCAGTTATAGTTTAATACCTTACAGTCATGTCACATCTGCACTCTAAGGGTGGACTAAATATCTTCTTCAGAAGAAACTCAAAAATAACAGTGAAATGCTGCAATACATGCTGTAAACTATGCTTTCTGAATTGCCCTATGGCTTTTGAATGGACTCTGCTTATGAACAGCTGTGTCAGGGCTTGAGTTCTCACTTCAAATCTTCTTGAAAGATGATGTGTGCTTTATCTGTGTTTGTTTTTTTGCCACCCTCACCTGTGAGCTCAAGTAGTCCTCTGTTGTGAGAGGAACTCATAATAAAATGATATTTAGCAGCCATATTCCCTCTTAGTTTTCCTCTATTAAGTTAGTCCGCTGCCCTTTTGAATGACAGATGCTTTGTTTTTGTGAACATCTTAATAGCCTGCTTTGATGGGTCTTTTTTTTTTGTTTAGATCTGAATTCCTTTATGTTTTCTTTGATTTGTTTGTTTGTTTGTTTTAAATGAAACCAGATTTTTTTGTTTATCATCTCTCGAATACCAGGACGATTTTTTTTGTCCGCTAGGGATTGCTTTGTCCTAGGTTCTGCTACACACTTGGATTATTTTCCTGGGATTAATTGATGAACTCCTTTTTGCATCTGGTGAAGTGTTTAACTATCCTATGTACTAAACCCTATTTTAGAGCAGAAATTCTTGTTATTAATCCTGGGTACCAGAGAGATGCTCCCATTCTCTTCTCCTGTGCCTAATTTAATCTTTTGTGTATATGGAGTGCCTTCATAATGTTACTATATAAGTACCCACTATGGCCACAGGTTTTTTTGCATATTTCTGACTGATCTTTCTTCTTTCTCTTAATTAGGAAAGCCTCAATATGGGAAGAACTAACAACGAAAAACGTAACGATCCAGGTAGCATTGTAGTCTATTTCTGCTTCAAATTTTCTTAGCTACGCTCTAGCCAAAAGCCTTGTCTTTAACAACTGAGATGGGCTGAACTACTTGTTTTTCATCTATTAAAGAATTTATGATGCTATTGCCATTACAGGCTGTAAGCTGTAGGTCTGTACTGTAGTGAACTCAGAACAGGTATTCAAAGGAAAACAAAAATCCCTGTTTTTCCAAAATGCTTGCAAGGCAAAAAGTTGTGGACAGGTGCGAATATGTCATGTAGAGTGTCTTGAATACATCACATTTGCAACTGTACTTACACAACTTAACATTGTGTTGATGTGCAGTGGTTTCACCAGAAAGAAATGAAGGAAAGGAAGGCGATGGTCTGCGTCGCTCCTTCCGGCAGAGGAAAGCTGTTGAGCGCTATGAGTCTCCATTGGAAAGTAGGTGTGCTGGGATGACCCTGGCTGGACACCTGTGCTCACCAAGCTGCTCTGTCACTCCCACTTGTCAGCTGGACTAGGGAGAGAAAATAAGATGGAAGACAGCTTGTAGGTTAAGGCAGGCTGTTAAAGCAAAAGAAAAAGGTGGTGCACAAGCAAACAAAGGGAAAGAAAAGGTTTTGTTTTCTACTTCCCATCAGCAAGTGATGTCTGGTCACTTCCCAGGAAGCAGTTAGTGTGTGTAGCGATTGCTCCAGAATGCAAACATTGTAAATAACACATGCCCCACCTTCCTCCTACTTTTCTTAACTTTTATAGTCACACTGATGTCATATGGTGTGAAAAATCCCTTTGGTTAATTTGAGTGAGGTATCCCAGCTGTGTCCCCTGCCAGGACCTTGCCAGCCTACTGCTTGGGAGTGGCATGTGGAGGAGACAGTGCTGATATTGTGCCAGCACTGCTCAGCAACTGATGTGTTATCAACGCTTTTCCAGCACAGCACAGTGAGGGCTGCTGTGGGGAAAATTAACTTCATCTCAGCCAGACTCAATACAGGATATTATACAATACTATATATTATACAGTTTCTCTTGAGAGTGAATTTCTTGCATGGAAGTTGGGAGTTGCTGGTTTAAGGTTTTTTAAAATGAAAATACATGCCCACAACTTCTCTTTGTAGTTCTTACTTAATTCTACCAATAATTTTTATTGAATGCACATGTCAATAAATATCCTGTAAGCATTCTTGCTATTTTGTCTTGCCATTTGACATCCTTATTGTTGCTTTTCAGTTTAAAAATTACCTATCTTCAAGACACCATGAAAGAATGGCAATTAAAGTGACTTAATCTTACTCTTGTGGTTTTCATTTTTTCTTAAAAATCAAGTGTGTGACTTTTTACTTCTATTGTGCACTAATTAAACCACCCAAAATCACCTCCTTGAAACTTTCCCTGAACTTAGAGATGGATCACACCTGTCCCATTTTCTGCCTCTGACTATCCTGGTTTCTCTCAAACTTGTTTGTAATAAATACTAAATTCTTTGCTTTCAACAGGTCTAAGAAAACGTAACCCAAGCTGGTCCAACCGTATTTCACCTGTCAAAGAGAGAGAATCAGGCAAAAAACCTAAAAGGTTTGTGTATGGCTTATGGTAGTTCCCCTTTTTTAAGAGTGCTGTTGGTTATATGACTGAATAATGCTTTCAAGGTTTTTTGGACTGGTGGTAATTAGAGATTAATATAATTGCAGATTGAGAGATTAATATAATTATTACTGTTGCAGTCTGAGGGTATAAGGAAAACAAACACTGCAAGGCAGGCCATCCTTTTTACTAGCCATTAGATTTTATTTAAAAATGCTGCATTTTTTGTCATTGATAAGGTGATGAGGAGGGTTGTGGCTGAGATTGTGTAACTGAAATTCGTTTTCTGGAATGGAAGCCATAATGTCCCTCTGAAAATCTTAGACTGGAAGGATGTACAAATTAAGATTTGAGACTTAATCCTTATGAAACTATCCTTAAACAAGAAAAATGCCTAATGAAAATCTAAATTATAAGTTGCAATATTTATATTTGTAAGTGCTAAGAATTGTTAAAATAATTAACTCAGTTTAAAGTTCTTTATTTACTCATGGCCATTAAATGTAAAACAGTTGGAATGGATAACTATTTAGAAAGTGTAAGCTCATTTATAAGGTCTTTTGGATTCGCTTACTATCATTAGAAAATCAAAAATCATCTGACTGCATCATAAATTAGAAGGCACTTGTTTCTTTCTTTCTAATTCAAATTAGGTCTTATTTGGCCAGCTCTCAGAAAGATGCCATAAAGGGAACTCCAAATGATCACACAAAAACTGAAGCAGCTCAGAAAAGCAGCTTAAATGAAGTTCATAAGGATCACATGAAAATTGGAGCAAGTCTGGCTGGTGCAGAGCAAATGCAGATAGATGGTTCAGTAAGTATTTTTACTTCATAATTTTAGTGAGACATTTGCAGTATTTATGAAAGCTTCTGGTAATGGGCCATCTACAGCTCCCTTGACTTACGGTTTTCTCTCAAGGAATTAGCAAACTGCCACTAATATTTTCTTTGTGCTGACATCTAATTGTAATGGAACCTTATAGAGGTTGCAGCTTTCTTTAACATGTATTCTGTTGACTTCATCTTTAGGCACAATTTCATGGTATTGGTGGTCTATCTGACCATATTTCAGCTTTAAAAGAGATGGTCATTTTGCCGTTGCTTTATCCTGATGTCTTTGAGATATTGAAATTTAAACCTCCAAGGTAAGAGACACCATTTAAAACTGTAAGTTCTTAACTCAGTTATTTTCAGGAGAATATTCAACTGAGGTATCAACATGTTTCCATGCTTCAAATTTTCAGCAGTGTTTATGGTTCTTTTTAACACTAATAAAAAGTAATTTTTAAAAATAGGATAGAATACAGTACATATGTAGGTTCAGAGATTTACTGTGTGGCAAGATTATCCTTTAAAAGTGTCTTGCCTTTAAAAGGTGGAGTTGGAGATTTTTTTCTTTACAGTCCTGCATGCAGGTGGACCTGATTAGTTTGTGATCGGGAAGGAATTATCTGCTACTAGTTAACTGTAGTTTGTTTCGTGGAAATTCTGTCTTTTGTGGAAGACAATTTTGTGGTAAATGTTCCGCTTTTGTGGAAATCCAGTTCTGTGTTACACAACCCTTTTTTCTCTCTCAAGTATTTTCAGGTATTAATTTTACAATTGATGGGATTTGCAACTAGAACTTTGCAGTGGTTTTTGTGCTTGGGCTAAAATAAGAATCTGTCCCCTTTCTACACAGCTAAGCAAGTTCTGTGTTATGAAATGACATTATTAGAAATTCATTAGCTTTACATATTCTTGGTCATGGTATATTGAAATAGAACTTTAAATTCTTTGCTTCCAGTGAATTTAAAGGTATTACAAACATTGAAAAGAAAATCTGTGTTTTCCTTCTTTATTCGTTGCATTTCTTTTTGAAGCAGCAATGCATTGGTTCTTCTAGTTGATGGAAATACAGAAATGCAGAATGCCTTGCCCTTTTTAGACTACTTTTTCTTCCTTAATCACCAGCAAAGGGAGACAAAATCCAGTAACTTAAAGCTTTTTAAGGGAGAATGAAATGCTTTACTCTCGAATCTTGACTTTTGTAAAAAAAAGAATGAATATGCAGTTTATCATTGAAAAATGAACTGATGATTCCTAAGTTAGCCCAGTCTTAGATTCTGCATTGGATGTTTGCTCTCATTTTGCTCCACTCTACTGTAACCATCTCTGTTGGTTTGTCAGAATTGGGATGCTACTATCTTTTCTCAAGACTTTGTACATCTGCATTATTCTATTTATTTTGTTTGCTGCCTTGCAGAATTGTGTAGAAACACTTCTGAATTTTCCCACACTTCAGCTGTTACTCCCTTATCCATGAAGTGTTCAGCTTAGGAGAGCAGAATTGTGTGTTTTAGGGATGGGGCTTTTCCATGATATTTTTTAATGTGAATTTTAAAGAAAATTCTTTCTTTTAAATTGTAGAGGCTGTTTATTTTATGGTCCACCAGGGACTGGAAAGACCTTGGTTGCTCGTGCACTTGCTAATGAATGTAGCAGAGGTGACAGGAAGGTAACCTTTTTTATGAGGAGTGCTGCCGACTGCATGAGTAAATGGGTAGGAGAATCTGAACGACAGCTTCGTTTAGTATTTGAGCAGGTAAGGTTGAAACCTGCCATGTGTTCTGTTGGAATTAGTAACTAACTTTTTGTGGTCAAGAACTCACTCTTTTTCATGTTTTGTAATCTCCTTCCACTGAAATGGGATTATCAGTGTTGCCCTTTTCAGTGGAGTCTCTTGATATGTATTGAAAAGATTAATAAAGCAAACAAGAAAATCACCACCACCCTCAAAAAACCCTCCACCATGCACAACTCAGTCACAGAAAAGGTCTCAAGAGGCAAGAGATGGTAGCTTTAGGTGAGAGGGAAACAGATGCAGGGTGAAAATATGTTCATTTAAATTAGTAATGGAAGGTCGCTTCCAGAAACCTTGAGTCCTGTCTCTGTTCTCATGGTTGCCAAAAACCAGTAAAAACTACTGGTATGATTTGCTTCCTGTCACTCAGTCTCAGTGGGTTGACAGGCTGCTGTTTTCTGTTGACAGGCTGCTGTTTCACATTAGGTTAATTAGTAGAGATCTCTGATGCTAGTCTGAAAAATCTAGTTCCAGTGCCTTTCCAACCATAATGTCTTTCATGCATTTTTTCTTTCAAGCAGTGCTGTTTTCCCGATGTCAGTGTTCCTGTGTTTTCTTTTTAGGCCTACCAGATGCGACCTTCAATTATTTTCTTTGATGAGATCGATGCTCTTGCTCCTGTACGGTCCAGCAAACAAGATCAGGTTCATAGGTACGACGTGTTTTGTATCTACATAGAAGGTGCTTGATCTCTGTGAAAAGAAGACCCCAACCTATTTATCTTGATGTGACACCTTCATTTAACCTGAAAACTAGTAATTCAGTGCTAGTGAATTTCAGATGAATTTTAAACAATAATTGGAAACAATTTACTAAGCTTGATATCAGTACAAGGTGTGTTGCCTTATCTGTATTTTCCTACATCTTAAAATTCTTTCACTGATCAGTATCTTGTCAATAAAAACTTGTCCTTTTTTAAGAGTTGGTGGAGAAGGCTATGTGGGACTGAAGAAAATTTACTAAACCAGAGAATGAAAATTATATTTTTCTGTTAGCTCTGTTGTGGGAACACTTCTGACGCTTATGGATGGCTTAGCCAGCAGAGGAGAGGTTGTGGTAATAGGAGCCACCAACAGACTGGATTCTATAGATCCTGCTTTACGAAGACCTGGGCGTTTTGAACGAGAGTTCCGCTTCAACTTGCCAAACAAAGAGGTCAGAACTTCAAGCCTTAGGTGGCAAAGTCCACCTTTATAACAAACCCCCGTAACAAGGCAGCATCGTGGAACAGTGCACAGCTGTACAATACAGCTTGGACACAAGAGGAATATCTGGAGACATTCCACTGTACTGTGAAGGGCAAACCTGGTACTGAATATACATAGGAATAAAACTATGTCAACAAGTAGTTTTGTCTCTCTTGGATAAAGATATGAAGTACACTGCCCAGGTGCAGCACTTCAAGTTCAATGGCAATAGCTAAGCAAGGAAGAAATTGGTTTTATAGCTACCAAAAATATTGGGATGGGATGGTTGGGAGAGAGGTGATGTGCAAAACTGTAACCTTGCTTTTGTGTTTTTTCTATGGCTATCTCTGATACTTCTTGGCACTTTCTGGAGCGAAGATAAAAGGCTAATTGGATTGAAAGCTAGGAAAAGTGCATGAAACAGTGTATTTAGCACAAACATTTTTATCCAGTATTTATCTGCTCTTAGGAACAAGAGACAAGGTGCCATGAAACAGATCCAATACACAATTCCCTACTGTGGAAGAATTCTAAAAGTGTGCCATAATTAATCTGTGTACCAGGGGATATTTCACAGAAAGTCTTGTCAGGATCAAAGATGAGAATGGGCAATGTTTGACATTTTCTGGATGAGTGACAATAGTTGGAGTCATAGTTTTTGTTCTTGGTAGCAACGGTAGCAATTTTAAATGGACTAGGACTGTTTTCTCTGAATGAACTGGCAGAAAAGCAAATCTGATGAATTACAGAAACCGTCACGGTGAAATTTTGCTGAATTTGAGACAATATTCTTTGACACAAATGTCCATTTGCAGATGAGGCTTTTACTACAATTTGTTCTTCAAAATTATTAGATCTCACATTTATAAAACTCACTTTTTTTTTGCAAATACACCTGCCTTTTATTTCACTGCATCCCCCACAAGTGTTTGACGTAAGAATTTAAGAATGATTAAATTTTCTCCTTGAAGAAACAGAGAGTATATTAATAACTGGCGTTTAAAATACTTAGAAGCTTAGCAGACAAGAAAAGTATTTGTATTAGTGTGAGAAGTTTGGGGGTTTTGTGTTGTGGTTGTTTTAAGAGTAAATTTAGGGCAAACTCAAAAGCGAGTGTTTTGTTTTCAGGCGAGAAAGGAGATTTTTAAAATTCATACACGAGACTGGACCCTGAAGCCATCGGACAACTTACTTAAAGACCTGGCTGAGAAAAGTGTTGGTGAGTTTAAAAGAAATGTGGGTCCTTTTCCCCCGGGAAGTGTTCAACCCCCCTGCCCCCAGCTTGTAGTGCAGCATGGGGCTGTGACCGAAGTGCAGGAGCTGGGACCTGGTTTTGTTGAACTTCACACCCATCGATCCAGCCTGTCCAGAACCCACTGCAGAGCCTTCCTGCTCTCCAGCAGATCAACACTCCCACCCAACGTAGTGTTGTCCATGATCTTACTGAGGGTGTACACGCTGCCCTCATCCATGTTATTGATAAAGACATTAAAAAGGACTGGACTCAGTACCAGGCCTTGGGGAACACCACTAGTGAACCTCTGCCAAATGGCTGTAGCACCATTCACCAACACTCTTGGCCTGGCCATCCAGAGTTTTTAATCTATATAAAGCATATATACGTTGACGTAACATTTGGTTCTTATTCTGTTTGTCAGGATTCTGTGGTGCTGATATTAAAGCCTTATGTGTTGAAGCTGGGCTCTGTGCTTTGCGCCGCCGCTATCCGCAGATACATGAGAGTGACAAAAGACTGAAGATAGATGCCAGATCGATTAAAGTAACAGCAAAGGATTTTGCCATCGCCATGCAGATGATTGTTCCAGCATCACAGAGAGCTGGGGCTTCCCCTGGGAGAGCACTACCACCTATTTCAAAGCCACTGTTAGAAAACACCCTGGAAAGAATTTTACAAGCCTTGCAGAGAGCATTTCCCCATGCAAAGCTTGCGCTGAAGAAGAACCAAGGTATTACAATAACTTCTAATAGTTTAAAATCCTTCCAACGCAAAAATTTCTGATATCTGCATCCAACATACACAAATTTCTCAGTCATAATGACAGTACAATTTTATTCTTTGCATGTGCAGAGTGGGAGCTGTGCGTGACTCGCAACATGCAGTGGAGAAATGGGGGTTCTCTGCTGGAGCCCTCTGTTACTGACAGTAGCTTGTATCCCATTAACCATTTCAGAGGTGGATCTAAGGTTTCACATATGAGGCACTTCTTTCCAAACCGTAGAATCATAGAATGATTAACATTGGAAGGGACCTTAAATGTGATCTAGTTCCAACTCCCCTGCCTTGGACAGGGGCATCTTCCACTAGACCAGGTTGCTCAGAGCTCCATCCAGCCTGGCTTTGAACACTTCCAAGAACTGGGCATCTATGACTTCTCTGGGCAAACTGTTTCAATACTTCACCACTCTCACAGTAAAGAATTTTTTCCCAGTATCCAATCTAAATTTACTCTCCTTCAGTCTGAATGCATTTCCCCTTTTCCTCCCACTACATGTTCTTGTAATGAGTCCCTCTCCACCTTTTCTGTAGGTTTTCTTTAGGTACTGGAAAGCCAGAAGTAGGTCACCCTGAAGCCTTGTCTTTTCCAGGCTAAACAAACCAAATTTTCCCAGTCTTTCCACATAGGAGAGGTGCTCCATCCCTCTCATCATCTTGCTGACCCTCCTATGGACTTGCGCCAACAGGCCAATGTCCTTTCTGTGCTGGGACCCCAGAGCNATCTTCACAGCAGAGGTTCTCCAGGCCTCTGATCATCTTTGTGGCTCTCATCTTATCCTAAAAGGTCCATGCCTTTCCTGTGCTGGGACCTCAGAGCTGGGTGCAGCACTGCAGCTGGGGTCTCACCAGAGCAGAGCAGAGCAGAGCAGAGCAGAGCAGAGCAGAGCAGAGCAGAGCAGAGCAGAGGGGCAGGATCCCCTCCCTTGGCCTGCTGCCCACGCTGCTCTGGATGCAGCCCAGGACTTGTTTGGCTTTCTGGCCTGTGAGTGCCCATGGCTGGGTCCTGTCCAGCCTCTTAGCCACCAGCAACCCCAGGTCATTCTCAGCCAGGCTGCTCTGTTCATCCCCAGCTTGTGTTGATACTGGAGGTTGCCCTGACTCAGGGTACAGCACCTTGGACTTGGTCCTGTTGAACCTCATGAGATCCCATTGTCCCAGTTCTTGACCTTGTCCAGGTCCTCCTGGATGACATCTCATCCTTCAGGTGCGTCGACTGGACCACTCAGCTTGGTGTTACCAGCAAATTTTCTGAGGTTACACTCAATTCCTTCATCTATGTCATTAATAAAAATATTAAATAACAGTAGTCCCAGTAGGGACCCCTGAAGGACATCACTTGTCACTGACGTCAGCTGGAACTCTGAGAAATTGATTGCTACCCTCTGGATGTGACCATCCAACCACTTTCTTATCCATCTAACAGTCCACTAATCACATCCATCTGCCTCCAATTTAAAAAGAAGGACACTGTGGGGGATCATGTCAAAAACTTTACATAAGTCCAGATAAATGATGTCTGTAACCCTTCCTTTCTCCACTGATATAGTCAATAATTATTACTAATATAGCAAATAAATGCTTAAATGAGGGGAGAAGGGTTTTTCTGGTATCTAGGAACTACAGAAGTTGTTCCTGATCATCTTTATTCTAAGGAAAAAAACCTCCCAAGTATTTGTCAATAGGGAGATAATGCCTGATGCAAATCATAGGACACAGGACAGCTTTGTATAGACTGGTGCAATCTCTTTAGATCTGTGGTAGGGTGTACTCTTCAGATAGCAGCACTCAAATAACAAACTGCAAGAGAAATGGTTTCCAACACTGATTTCAGAGGTATATTAAAGCAAGAGCGAAATATGAATTATTCAGTAAAGGTAACAAATTTCTCTTGTCTTTAAATCCTATTTTAGGGAATGATGAGATTGACAGTGATGATGACTCACCATCAATCTCTGAAAAGATGCCTGACAGCAAAAAGACAGAATTCCGCACTTTTAGCAGGTACATGTTTGTCCTCTTTATAGTGATGTTTTTGAGATGGCTGCATCTGTAAAATGTCATGTAAATAAGTGCGGGCTGCTAGATGAAGGAGTTAAGGGTGCGTGTGGGGGGTGATCAGTATTTGCAAGAATTCAGCTGTGAAGATCCATCTGGGTACTAGATCTAACTGTTCTGACTGCAGTGCCCTAACTTGTCAAACTGATGGGCCCAGCCTTCTAAGTCAAACTGGTTCACAGATTTAAAGAACATATTTATTTAATCCATTGTATTCCTTCAAAGACTCAAGACCCAAAAAATGCTCATTCTGTCCTTCTAACTTAAAAAACCTCTATGGATTTATGTAGCCATCTTTTACCCTTCTACCTTCCAAGATGGTTGAACCAGTAACAAATTATATATCAGAAAACAGAATCAAGAAGTGGTTTGTTAAATCACTGTGAGAAAAATTTAAACGATGTCTGCATTTTTTACCTTTACTGTACTGATTTTTTGTTATCTTTTGACGTTTTGTGGAAGTCATGTAGTCCAATAGTTTTAAAAATATATTATCGTCAGATATTTTTCTCCCTTCCTATGGCTGTGCTGCCCAGAAAATATGACTTGCTGAACTTGGTTAGGTCTCTAGGACCTTTGACTTCAGCAAGAAAAGGTACAATAATAGTGTGGTGGGAAAATGCACAAACCTCTTCACAAGTGTATTACATGCAAGTAAGGCAAGATGACTAGGAAATGAGTACACAAGTCAAAGGTGAAACCACTAGAATGACTGAATAATAGGAATATAAATCTTATACATATTTAGTGTAGTCCTGTAACTTAAACAATCGTTCTTGATCAGATACAACTAATGTGTCTCAGTACCCACATTTTTTTTTTCTAAAAATATGGTTTTGCCCCTTTTTTCTCACCAGCTCCAGGAACTGAGGCCAAATTTTAGCTAAATTTGACAGGTTTAGAGATCTCACTTAAGACAAGCTGAAAATGGTTGTGTTTGATCAGTGAAGAGACCCAGACTTGTTTGTGCTTAGAGAGTTGTTATTTTGCCCTGTATCAGGTTACTGACCTGCTATTTTGTGTGTATTTGCCTGGACATTACCCCTGTGGGATTTAAGAACTGTTACTTAACCCAGCCAAAGGAACAGTAGACATACTGGGGACAGGCAGGATTTTTTAGCAGAGGCATGATACCAGTTTTTGAGAAAATAGACTGGTCTTGATCACAGAATCACAGATCAAGTTATTATTTGGTAGAACATTGAGCATATATGAAAAAAAAACGAACAAAAAATACGGGAAAAATATTTGACATCTATGTCATCTTCATTAATCTTTTTTAAACTTGTTTTCTTCTTACTGTTGTAGAAATTCTTCTTACCAGCCAACATCTTTCAGGCCACGATTCTTACTAGTTGAAGAGCCAGGATGTGGGCAGGCTTTTGATTTGGCACCTGCCATATTACATGCCCTGGAAAAGTTTCCAGCTTATACACTAGATCTACCGACCTTATTTGTTAGCACCACATCACAGGAAGAAACATGTTCACAGGTATGTTGGGTTTTTTTTTGTTGATCTCATAGGATTTTTGAACTATATATAAACTAGTGAAATAAGCACAACTAACTGTTAATAGAGTTGGCCTGATTTGAATTTACTGTTATGTGTTTACTTTTGTCTGAAAATTCACTTTTCTTGTAGATGGAATAATACTGAATTAGGACATTTGTACATAGCCATGTTTCATTTCTATTTGAAATGAAAGAGGGAGGATGTTGCTAGCAGCTTGAGAAGATGGGAAGTGCTGCTAATAAGCCCCTCTTTACAGCAAGTAATCCTGCGGGTCTTGATGGAATTCAGAAAGTTAGTTTTGTTGCTTCTTAGGTGTCTGTGCTCTCAGTAGCTGGCTCTGCATCAGCCTGATGGTTTCATGCACTTTTTGTAACCTTCTTTTTAATTGTATTTGTAGGACAGCCAAAGATTTTGTGAAAATAAATTTCTTTGAATATACATATACAGTTTATTCTACTGCAGTGAAATGCAGTTAAAGAGTTGCAATTCATGGAATGCTTAAATGTGTAAACTGATGTGTGTTACTTAACTAGAAAAATAAATATAATCGGATTACTGCAGTTTTGATTTTCTACCTTTAGTCAGGAAATAAATTTCATTACTTGGTATCACTGTATTAAAATACTTTGATCTTTATTAGCAGCATTTCAGAGCTGTACAAGTCAGGACATCATAGGACTGGATACTCATTTACCACACAGGAGGAACAATTCTCTTTTTGTTATGCCATGGTTGCACCTATGGCTATATAAGTACCCAATCTAAAGCACAGATATACCACATGTTTCCAATCTTGTGACAGGAACTCCCTGCATATTGTTGCTCTGAAATGGTGCATGGAGAAATTCGCCATGTGCAAGGACTGTTGCCACTTCTCTCATGCAGTAGATTCGTGTCTCCTTCTGTAATTGAAGTGCCTTCTGTAGGCAGAGGTTTGTGGTCTTTCAAAGCACATCATCTGATCTGATTGATACGCTGATAATGAGAGGAATGAGAGGCTCTGAGCCATTTAGCTCTTCAGGCAGGCTAAGGACTGGTCACCTCTTATAAAATGTGCTTGAAATTATGATTTGTTACCAGGCTTCTTTTACTGTGTTAGCCCTCCTCTTTTCACATAGGTCTTTGTTCAGGCTGTGCTCCACTCTAATGTGGGTATGGGCCCACACTGAACTGGAAATGGTGCAGTCACAGTTGTGTAGTGTTTTCTCCAGGCTAACATATCTTGCTGAAGGGTTCGTCTTGGTTTTTCAGGCACATCATCACATCATCTGAGTTTTGAGGATCTTAAGAAGTTACCTTAAGCTTAAGTGGTTTTGAAATCCAGTTCAGTTCTGTTTCTGTCTGCATAGCAATTTCTACATTTGAGTAGAAAGTGAAAATGTTACCTTATTGTTAAGGAGTTGTTCATTTATTGGTTTGTCATGATGTCTTGGCTTTATGCACTCTTATTTCACAAGATAGTCTGACTAATGTGCAGCTACTTAGTGGCCTGATTCACATGTAGTGCCATGTAGTTTTCTTATCCAAGCTTTTATTTTACCAGTTGATACGAGAAGCTCAAAGGACAGCACCAAGTATCATTTATATCCCACAAATCCCTTCATGGTGGGAGGCTGTTGGACCTACACTGAAAGCTGGTTTTACAGGACTACTGAATAACATTCCATACTTTGCTCCAGTTTTGCTCCTTGCAACATCTGATGTGCCACATGAAGATCTCCCTGAAGAGGTATTTCTGCCAGTACTTTTCCTTTTTTGATAATCAGTTTCTTGTTAATTTACAACTCCTTGAAACTTTGGAGTACTGTGCTGCTCTTAAGCAGATTTATGCTGTTATTACTCAGGCACAAGAACTCTGTCTCTCAAAATCTGCTTAGAAAAAACAATGCTGAAAGCATTTGTCTAAATTATTTTCTGAGTAAAGAGAGTGACTTTGACCCAACTTTTACTCCCTTTTGACACACTTGTGCTTACTAGACAGATATATAGATACATTTTAGACAGCCAGTTCAGTAGTGTCAAGATAGTTTGGTGTGTACTTAGTGAAGAATACACAATACTTGAAAGATGGCTGAGGAAAAAGAATGTTTTTCTGAAAACATTTTTACTGAAAAAGTACTGTGGTCACATTGTTTGTGATTGAATATAATTTCTAATTTAAAGTATTTCACAAAAAAATCAATTTCTTTCTTCATCTCGGTGGAAACTTTAAAAATTAAAAAGCTAAGGACTAACTTCTGTATAAGCAACTTGGAAATCAATTTTTAGTTGTATTTCTTAACAAAATGAATTAAAAACATGTACTGTGCTTTCTACAATCTGAGAGTGTTCATTAAAAGAAGGTGTTTAAAATATTAGTATGCTGCTCTTCTTATTTTGAGTAAGTAACAGAAGTTGTTATAATATTAATAAGTGCCTTCTAAAATAAAAAAAAAAATCGCAAACCAACCCACATTACCAAAAAGTTGGCACTTGTCTGCTGAGCCCTGCCTCTTCTCTTTGTAGCTGTCATAAATATACAAGCTAAATAACAGCAAGCCAGGTAAATGTACAATAAGCAGTATTTGGGATGGTTAATGTCACCCCTTTCTGATTGGTTTATCGTAATTGTTTTCATGGATCTTAAACTCTAGAAGGTTGATTAGAAAAGGTATTTTAGTCTGTAGTGCTATGAAAATCTTGGCCTTTTGAGGCCAAGAAGTTAACTTTTACTAGCTTGTTTTACCTAGATGTGTATTCAGCATAGTTTAGAAATACACTCATCTGTTTGGAATAGAAAATAAAAAAATTTTGTGGCCTTTTGTCTGAAATCTCTTTTCTCCTCATGGTCTAGATTAAAACATTGTTTAATACTAATCGTGAAGAAGTTTTCAATATCCCACGGCCAACCTGTGATGAAAGAAAAGGGTTTTATGAGGACTTGATTATGAAGCAAGCTGCTGAACCTCCTGCATCAAAAAACAATGCAGGTAATTGTATTCTACATATAAAACTTTGTTACTGTAGTTAACAGATAATACAGTATTTGCTTTGGTGATAATTCTCTGTCAATCCTTTTTCACATACTTGCGTTTGAGCACCAGGAATTGACAAAGATTTTTCTCTGTTATTGCAGAGGTACTCTATTTCAGGTACAGGGTACTACATGGATACTCTATTCCACATCAGGAGAAATCCTGACTTAAATTTGTGTCATTCCAGATTCACAGGTACACTCTCCTGCAAGATGTTCTCAGGTGGATGCGCGACCACAAGTATGGGACAAGAAAGCCATCAAAATAAAAAAACGAGGAGTGTTTGTGGATTACTCTGAGCTCAGAGTAAGTCTAATTTTAATTTTGTTAGTACTGAAGTAGGACTTTTTAAAATGGTTTTATATTAAGTCGATTGTTAACCAATGCCAATTCAAACAATTTATGAGAGGGATATATAGCTTGTGAAAGAATTCAGCCTGTAAGGGACTATGACAGTTGTTTCTGCAGCTAGTGTAAACTGCTGCTCTTGCTATATTTTAGAAGACAGGGTTATCTTCCTAATTTTTAATGTAAAAGGGCTTGTTAAATTTTAAAATAGCCCAATGACTATCTTCTAGTACTGTTAGTTATTAATACAGTTTTTATGAGGGATTGGGGTAAGATTGTTTTGTTTTTCTGTTCCCATGTTTTCATTTATTAGGAACCAGAAAAGGATCTTGATTTTTAGCGGTTATTGTTTTAAACCTGAAATTAGCAGGTTGACCCAAAGCACACCCTGGATAAAATACCTGCTTTTCCAAAATTCTTTCAAAATCAAGTGTTAGAATTTCACGTTCATACAGTTACAGTGTTAGAAGGCTTTTCTAGTCCACTACAGAAGAGAAGTTTTTACCCTAGGCTATAGCTGGGCAAGAGTCAAAAGTAGGCTGAGCTGCAGGGGGTAAAAGAGGTTCCTTTCCTTGAACTGAAGAAGGTATAAAAAAAGGACCTAACTTTCAGGGACTATTGCTTGGATGAAAATTCAGGAAATTGCTAGTTGAAGTCCTGGAATTTGGTCAAAGCCGAAGAGGCTGCTGTTTATCTCTCTGAGAAAGAGAGTATTATTTGGATGTTTTCTCTGTGTGGGGAAAATACAACCAGAGTGGAATCCCCTCTGATGAAGGGGCTTGTCCACACAATTTCTATCATATTTTAAGCTTTGACATAATTTGTAGAAGTGAAACTAGCTTTCTAAGGCTGATGTCCTAGGGAAGCAAATTTTAGGGGGTTTTGTTGTTTACATCTGCCTGCAAATGGAGAGAAACCACATTTTCTAGAGTCAGAATGCTAATAGCATGTGTTCCAAAGTTATTTCCAGCTGGAGAAATGCTATGGTAGAGTCCTTATAGACGTTTCAGCTTATATATATATTTCAGCTGTGAGGAGAAAGCTACAGTTATGAAACACATCTTTTTCAAAAACTTGTTTCTTTAACATGAGTGTTACTGGAACTTGACACTTGTACCAGAGAACATCTTTGGAACTTTCCAGAAGTCAATAAGCTGGGTGAACCTCCAAAATATATCTGTTTGGTTTTGTATGGGATAGGTTCTTTTATTATTTGTTTGGGTTTGTGTCTTGGTTTGAATGACAGGTGTCTGCATAGGAAGGCGGGAACCTCCCTTGGAATGGAGAATGTAAACCCTCTCCCTCTGAATTATAATAATTTTGAAATTAATGGGTTCTCAGCCAAAGATAGGGGAATAGGAATAACAGTTCATTAATAGGAGAACTAAAATAAAAATGCACTATTACAAAAAAACAAACCCACTGACAGAGTCAGAATACAACTTGACACCCTGTGGGTCAGGGTGTTGGTAGCAGTCTGATTAAGTAGTGGCTGCAGTCCTCCTGGAGTGGCAGACTCTGTTAAAACAGTGATCCTGTAGAAAGGTGGAGTTTTCCTTTGAAGGTCCACTGGTGATAGATGGCCCCAGTCTTCCTCTGAGAATCCAGTGGAAAAGGCTGCTTTTGGTGTTTGGTGTTCCAAATCCCAGATTTTTATCCAGGAAGGAATGCTTGGCTCCTCCACCCTCACAATGGGATGATGTAATTTTTATCAGTCATGAAGTGAGACTCAATGGCCCATTAACAGAAGATCCCTTCCTGGAGGGAGGATGGGTCCTGGAAGAGAGAAAGAAAACTGCCCCAGCTGGTTTTAGCAGCTGGCCCATTAACAGACAACCCACCCCCACCCAGTTTCAACAGATGGTGATAGAAAACACACTTTGGTTACATCTTGCTCTGCAACCCAAGACAGTTTGTTAAGTTGATTTGACTGGTGGTGGTTTCTTTTGTTTATTTGCTAAGTAATAGACATAGAACTCAATGAACAAATAAAAAAGCATGCAGTCACCTCTGTGACATCAATTAGAAGTGGGTTCAATGGAGATGTTGGCCATGCACCTCTGTCATGTCCTACGTGTTGTGTTTGCAGCAGCTAAAAACACGCTGCTGGGTTTTGTGCCTCTCACCTGCACGTTGGATAGAAGGAAGTTCAGGGGAATACTCCAATCTCATGCTAAATGATCTGAGCAGGGCTGAGTTAATGGCAAGCAGCTGTGAGGCAGTAATGTTTTCATTCGGCGTAGCTGCTTTCTTAAGCTGTGTCTTTGCAACCTCACACAACACAGAGTTACTGAACAGCAGTGGTGCCACTAGCTTGTTAGTGTTGCATTTCCACAGATGATCACATTCACATCTCCACAAGAGAAGGAACTGTGTGATAGATTGGTAATTTGCTACAGACAGTCATTCTGCTAGATCATGCACCCCTGAGTTAAAAGGTAGGAGCTAACTGATGTTTGGCATGGTACACATCCAACTAATGTCTAGAGGTGAGCTCCTAAGGAGCTCCTGTTTCCAGCTGGCACAGTTGTAGCTGAAAGATCTGTAGCCTGGCTTCCAAAGACATATTTTCCAGGGCCCTGTATTGCGTTTCTAATGAAATACAACTGGCTTTTCGGTGGCAGCTACTCTTTAACAAAGTGGATTGTGTCATTCCCTGCCGTTCTGGATTGATTGGCAGTTTATGATCACTGATGTCATAGATTGATGAGAAAGAAAATATTGTCTGAATTTTAAACCTTCCTTTTGTCTGAAGTGTGAGAAGCTACCTTGTTTTCTCCAGTTAAATCTTGTGAGATATTTAATCAGCTCTGCAAAGCGCCACTTTTATTTAATATACAAAAGTAGGATATACCTTGTCCTATTCTGAATTGTAGTTTCTACTTCCTTTTTTCCTTCAGGAAGTGTTGGATACTGTTGTTACAGCAACTGAGAATGTCAATATATCAAGCATGGCCAAACTATATTCTGTTCTTAGTTTGTGCATTTACCAGCAGCGGGAAAATCCGGACAAAACTGAATTAGTGAAGGTAAATGTTTTTGTCTTATAGCACTTACTGTCACATGGTATTATGTGTGTGTGTGTCTGTTATGCATATGTATGTGCTTACAATTATTTATTACTTTTTACTGCTTAGTTACCTGTCTTACAAGTCTTTCATTTCAGGCTAGGAGACATCTACTCATATTGCAAACCCATTGTTGAATTTGGCAAAAATGGCAATTTCCGCAGAAAAGGAAATGGGTCCACCTACACAGACCTCTTGAACCAGTTAATCTGTCTGTCACTAGTCCTTCCCCAGAACTTTTCCAGGATGGAGGGCTGTGAAAGGAGAGTGCTACTCTCAGTCTGCCACTTCCCCTTTCTCCCCTTGCCAACAGGCACACATAGTAACACTTGGATGGCACTCATTCCATTCTTGAAAAGAAATTGAATGTTAACATTACAAGAATTTCAGGCTTTTCAGTAGGCTCACTAGAATTTCTTTTTAACTTGGCATGGCTCAAGCATCTTTAATAGGACATGTGGGAAGCTTTCTGCCTACGATGTTTTGGTGCTAATTAGTCCAACTGTCTAATCTCTTCCTCTGAGAGAGGATTTTTGAGTTGTTAGAACTCAACAGGAATCTTCCACGGACACCCACGATCCCTGGCAGGCATTCTCAGTATTGACTTGTTTTAGATAGATTGGATATTCAGTCTTCAGCTTCAAGATCCTTGAATCCATTTGTCTTTCAGATGTTTATGCATGAAATTACATAAAATTCTTTATGCTTCTAAGTCTGCCTCAAAAAAAAAGAGGAAGCCTCCTCTCTTTAGCCAAGGAGGTCATTCCTGGATAATGCACCCTTCTATCATCGAGCAAAATAATGTGTTTTAGCTTGAGGAAGGATTTGTTTGTGTTATATCAGGGCTTGTGGGCTCTTGTTACTGGACTTGATTTTTTTGTTCGTTTTCTACGTCTACTTTTAGCTTTAGCTTCAGTAGTGGCTCTTCGGGAATTGTCTTCTTTTTTATTGTAGAAAACACATTGATAGAGATCCAGTGTTCCTTGAGATAGATCTCTGCAGTTTTTCTGGCCTACTCTTTGTTTTGGGTGCCTAAGGATGTGTTGAAGCTAGCAGGGCTAGAAAGACGTTGTGATGGTAGTAGCACATGTATTGATTAAATATTACTAACACTTTTTAAGTATGTACAGATTCTTGATTCTTTTGATAAGAAGTTATCAGAATTCTCAGACTTGGTCATCACACTGACTCCTATTTTGTCTTTTTTTTTT
>VYXF01006517.1:0-46145 GCA_013397295.1 Polioptila caerulea | reverse complement strand
TTTTTTTTTTTTTTTTTTTTCTTTATTTCTTATTAGGAAATGAGGAAAGAAATTGCAGGCCTCAGTTGGCTGTGATAGCTGACCTCAGTATACTTGACATACTCTAATGTTCATGTATGGCTCCCAGATAGATAAGTTATATTTAATATGTCTCACTAATTGTAGCAGCTATAAAAAAAAAGAATAGAAGAAAGAAGCTAAGTACATAACTGAAACCAGATATAACAGAGTGCTAACCAGCAACACTTGGTGAAAGTACCAATAAAATGCCAAATTATGAGAAACAAAACAAGGCAAATTTATTAAACTAGGTAATTCCAGTAGCAGATCATGCCCACTGGATCAAGAAAGGGTCTGTCTGAAGAAGAGAAGGCATCAGCTGAAGAAAAGTGAACACCGGCTTGAAAGAAGATTGAGGATGTGGGCTAATAAGCATATGAAGCAAGAGAATCATTCAACCAATAGAAGATTGAATATTAATTAATAGGAATATTATGTAATTGGGAGCCAATCAACATTAGTGTCTTCAAAGTTTTGATAGTCAGTATGCTGCCTTTGTGGATTTTCTGCCTACCACCTTTTTCTGCACAGAACTGCAAATAAATCAAATACCTCTACTTTGTGTGGATCAGCCTTTTGCACATTGGATGAAAGAACCCATTTTGGGACAACAGTGTTTTCTTTTCAAGAAAACAGCATGGAATTGCACCTTTCCTGCTTGTGTCCTGCCACCTCATGGGCATGGGTTGGGAGGCACCCGGGTGTCCCATGCTCTGGGGCACAGGATGAGCAGGGTGGGGTGGCACCGCCACCGCGTAGGCGACAATGGTGCAGAGACCTCCAGGGCTCCAGCTCTGAGTCCATCCGCTTGGATCCCCCTCCCTCAGTACAGGCCCATCTGGACGTGCTCCTGGTGGGCCCCGGCTGCCACAAGAGCCGTGGGGTCCGGGGAGCCAGGAGGGCCAGCAAGGGGTAGTGGGGTGGGAGGTGCTGGCTGGGAGCCCAAGGAGGCAACAGGGAGCCCCTAGGCCTGTTGGACAGAACTGGGAAATCTCAGCCCCATGAGAATGTAATGGAGACCGCTGCCCCATGGAGGGAAAAAAGAGGATAAAAGAGGTTTAGGGTAAGTTGTGTGCGTTGCACGTGTGAAGAAGCAGCCGCGGATGTAGCTGGAGGTTGCCCAGTATGGCAGGCTGGGTCCCCTCCAATACCATTCCCCTTTTCTGGCAGCCCCGCTAAGGAAGGTGGCTCAGTACAAACCCTGGTCTGTGGCAGCCCAGGTAGCCGGGACAAATCAAAATTGGCCCAAATTCCTTACACCAAAGAGTAGACTTAGGACCCTGGAAAGCAGGGGGCTGAAACCTTAGACTTATAAGGTCAAGCTCCTGCCCCATAACTACAATTGGACACCTATCCCAGGTAAACCCTATATCTAGCCAAGTTAGCCATGCCCCCTTATCTTTGCATGTAGCCTCTGGACCGAGTGCTCTCTGGAAGGATCGCCAGGCCATGCGGCCTGTGAAGGCTGCCTAGAGAGCACATGGTCACTGAAATGGATTAAAGAACATCACTGGGCCTCATCCATCATACCCATCCCGTTTTTGATAGCCATGCTTTCCTGGCCAAACCAGGTCTGATATAGCAGGAGAAACCCCCTCGCTGGACTGCTACGCTGGTCCAGGGGGCTGTGACAGCATGCTGAGAGCCTGTCCCTGGGGTGCTTGCACCCCTGGGAATATAACCCTTCTGCATCACCTCATGCTTTGCTGGTTTATTTGTTCTTCCCCTTCCCTGTTAATTTTGATTCAGTTTCTTACCTGAAAAGTTATCTTATGAAGATTAACTTAGACACTGCTTTGGTTTTATTTTGATAATGGTCACACAGAAAGTGCCCATATTTTGATGACAAAAAGGCATCAGGAGCAGCACTCAACACAAAATATAACATCTGAGTGCATTTTAGTGGGTCTGAAGTACCTGTGAAATACCCTTTAGTCAACTGTTTATATGTTCTACTTTAGATGCTTTGAAAACAAAACTCTCTTTGGAAATCGGGACTCGTTTGTGCTTAATTAAAACTCATAATCTACACTGGTGAAAATGTTACTTAAACCTTTTATAATCTTGATCTACCTTAGTAAAAAAGAGACAACTTGTATGACTGTAACGGATGTCAAGTAGCCCATGCTTTCTGCATCTCAGTGTCACTATTTCAATAACTGAATCACTCCACTTGCAGGAGTTCAGTGTTTTTAACATAGCTTTCAAAAGCTAAAATATTTCTCTTATCTTTCCAAGTCAGGCTCTTCTTTCCAGACTGTCTTGCATTTCCATGGGAAACACTGACTAAATCCAGCTCAAAAAAGGTCTGCCCTGCCTTGGAGGGAGGCTTGTCATGGACTCTGTTTCCTTCCCATGGAGCACTTTCAAGGGTTTCAGTTGCATGGATTAGGTTGGTTGTTTTTTTCTTTTTTTCTTAAAATCCATCAGTTTCAAAACTATGAACTAAGAAAGGAAAAATTCTTGGGGTGGTGGATTGGTGTTTTTGGGGTTTTTTTCCTTGCAAAGGATTGTGGAATCTGCTTTAAGATTGCTGTTTTGCTTTTGCAGTCTAAGCCATGAGCAGGCAGTGACCATTTCTTCTGGAGAATGCCATGGGAGACAGTATCAAATATTTTTACTAATGTCCAAGTAGAAAACATCCACAGCCTTCCCCCTCACCCACCAAGCAGGAATACCATATCGTAAAAGGAGATCAAGTTGATCAAGCAGCACCTACCTTTCATAAACCTGTGCTGGCTGAGCCTGAGCCCATGGTTGTCTTGTATGTTCCATGTGATGGCACTCAAGACAATCTGGACCATGACCCTCCCTAGCACGAAGGGCAGACTGACAGGCCTGTAGCTTCTGGGATGCTCCTTCCAACCCTTCTTGTAGATGGATGTCACATTTGTCAAATTCCAGTCAACTGCAGCCTCTCCAGTTAATCGGGACTGCTCTTAAATGATTGAAAGTGGTTGGCAGGTTCTTCTGCCAGCTCTCTCAGTACCCTTGGGTGGATCTCATTAGAGCTCACAGATTTATGGGTGTTTTAAGTGGTGTAACATATCACTAACCATTTCTTCCTGGATTATATGGGCTTTATTGTACTTCCAGTCCCTGTCTTCCAGGTTAGGGGTGAGTACCCTGAGGTCTGCTGTCTCTATGTTTCCTTTTGTGTCAAGTAAAGGGTGGACATTCTCCATAGCTCTAATCTTATTGCTGACATATTTGTAAAAACATTTTCTCTTGCCTTTTATGGCCCTAGCAAGAATAAGTTGTACTTGAACATGGGCCTTTCAATTTTCTCCCTGCATAACCTCCTCACATCTTTGTAGTCCTCATGTACTTCACACTTCTGTCATCTTCTCCATCATTGACTTATGTCTTGATAGCCTTACCATGGAGAAGTAGAAGAATCTAATCTGGTTTCTGCTGCTTTCAGCATGAGATTTAGTTTGGTGTACTTGTTATGAAACTTTGGATTCTAAACTGAGTAAGCCCTGTCCCACGGCCATCAGAGTTTTCCTCACATAGTAAATGTGAATAGTATCATCCTCCTTGCAGAAAAACTGATATGAACTAGATCAACAGGCATACAAAAGTCTATCTTCAGTTCCTTTTGGGTTTCTGTGGGTAAATGCCATCCTTCTGAAAGAAATCTTTTAATGTCCCTCTCAATGCTGTTATAAATGGAAGACATACAGAAGAAAAACTTTTCCAATTAGACTTTACTCCTAGGACAAGGTGTTTTTCTGCTGCATTAAGGGTATAGAAGTTTGGCAGAACACAAACACCCTTGTGTCCCAGCTGGTCCTCAGAGGGACTGGGTACAACTGGACTTAAATTCCGATTAGAGTCAACATATATTGTTCACATAAATATGTTCTTGCTTCTTTTCCCAGGAATTTTTCTCTGACAACATTGAATGTTTTAGAGAACACTGTCTAAGATCAATGAGAAAAATGTGGCATCTGTTTTAGACTCTAGCTTCAACAAAAGCATGGAAATACTAAGGGCAAATGTCATTTGACATTTTATGAGGTATTCTATTTCTAGGTGTTCAATTCCTGTTCAATTTATGCAATGAAAAGAGAAAGCATGGACAATGAGTCATGTCATGGCAAATCTACAGCTAAAAGTCCACAGGAGAATAGCAGTATGTTAATGTCAGTACCAGTGTCTTAAAACCAGAATCACCCTTCTTAGTAAAAGACTGCTTGCATAAAACCCATGTATTTCTTCATAGCTCCTTTGAGATCTCTCCTCCTCATTGGTTACTGAGATACTAGCTGCCCTACAGAGCATCAAGATTATGGTTAGGAAATGTCTGTCCTTTGAGAACTGAGTGTGTGTGGTACGCAGCAAACTCAGAGTCTGGGTCCCCCCTGGGGCCCACAGGCTTTTTTTTGCATCATGTAGAGCATCGAATTATAAACCTGGTGAACTTCCGCAGGGAAAGAGTACAGTGCAATGCAAGAAAGTTTGGGTGCAATACTTCTAATTCAGCAACCCTCTTCTCCTTTTCTCTGTCCTCTTTCTTAATTTAGCCAGTTGGCAAAGTCAAAAATGGGTCCAAAAAAAGAAGACTATAGAAAAGTAAGTGTTAGTAATCCCTTAGGTGTCCTTTTTAGCCTGGTTTGTGAGAACGATTACATTTGATCACTTTGTCTATTTAACTTGGCCCAAAAAACTTCTGAGCTCATCAGTTAAATTCAGCTGAAGTTGTGAGAATAGATACCACAAACATAATGAATTTCCTTGTTTTATGGAAAGATGTCTGTGTAAATTGGAGGGGGTGCTATTGATTCCTTTAATGGCTGGGAAGAATGCAGTGTGAATTCCTGCCTACTCTTAGGACCGAGATAATCTGTTCTTTAGCTCAGGTTTCTTTGTGACATTAAGTTTTTTTAATCTGCAGGACAAAGATTAATTGTAAGTCATTCTTGAAGAAGGAGGAAATACTGCAGTATTGTAACACATGTGAAAATTAATTTGGTCAGAAGATGCACAAGCCCACTGATGTGGGGAAGTTGAACATGTTACCTGGGAACCAAATTGCTGAGCTGGGTACACAAGCAGGCTTGGGTGCCATGAGGTTGCTTGCTGGAAGCTGGGAAAATCCAATAGATCCAGGCAGCATCCTGCCAATCATGAGCTGAATGTGGAAAGGGGCCTGAAATGCCCTTTGTGTGTAGCAACTGAAGTTCTAGTTGTGCAATATAAATTGTTATTCATTGAGCTGACAATTAGTTTTATAGTTGGTGTGATGAAATCAAACCCTAGCTGAACTTAAACTAACACGGTGATGTATCTGTTACTTTGTTGTTTCCACTTTTTCAGAGAGAAGAAAGTGGGATAAATTTGATGCTAAATGGAACAGATGTTGGGTGTTTGTTGTCATCAGGTTGGCTTTCCAGTCCATTAAAATGTTGCTGGGCAAGCCAGGCTTTTAAATAGATAGTTTACCCTTAAGTACTTTAAGTTGAATGCTGGGGTCTTGACAATGACTTTTAATTCGGTATTTAAAGAAAAAAATCCATCCACTGTAGATATCCTTACATTTTGCTAGACCAACAGTCAAATAAAGAGAATAACATACTTTCTGTCTCAAAGACTTTATACTGCATTGTACTTTAGTCACCAGAACAGTGAAGACCAGAGCTATCACAAAAGCTACAGGAAGAAATATATTCAGAAAACAGGAGAATAACTTATTTCTCCCATTTCTCCTTAGTCCCTTTTTACAACAAGTGAGTTGGAGGCTTTGACAGACTTTCCAACAGAAATTTCTGTTGAAGCTATTTTTCTTGATGTTTAGACCTTTGTCTTATGCAGCACACTTTGACAGCTCCATTTTTTCCCCCTGAGTTGTCTAATAATTTCAATTTGTTGTCTTGACCTCATTCTAAGCAAAAAAAGAAAAAAAAAAGATTACGACATTGTTTTGAATTGACTTTCAGAAGCTGTTGAAAGAAAAACACAACATCTGCCAAAATGTGAGTTTTATCATTTCAGTCCTTCCTCATGTGTGGTTCATCCTTGTTGCAGTCAGTGTTCAGCAGAATTGCTGCAGCAAATACATGGAAAATATCAAAAAGTCACCCAAATGTGAAAACATTCAAGACATTGAATTATGGTCTTCAGCTTTGTCTCCAGCATAAGAAGTTTTCAAATTTGCTGTAAGAAATGTCATCTCCTCTGTGTATTCATTGCCATATACTTGCTGTTAGATGAAATTTTTGTTCCACTAATAGACAAATATTAGTGTGGTTCTGATGTATAAAAATGCATTTCTAAAAGTATGTACTCTGCATTTTTCTCCCTTCACTTTCTGGATTGATTCTGCCTTTTTCTTTATTTTCTGTTATTGAATTTCTGTTCACTGTATACATTTTATTAGACTGACCAAGACACTTCAAAACCTGCCCTGGTCACAAGGAGAAATATACACTAAAATTAAGGGATTTTAAAGTGTGTTAGTGTGATTCTTTCTTCATTTTGTCTTAAGTGACCTTTGTCAGCATTCCCTGAGGACACTAAAACTGGACTTAGTATCTGAAATGCAATCACAGAAAAGAAGTAATGCAGATTTTTTGTATGGTGAAATGGGGAATTTTCATTCAGACTGCATAAACTATATTCCAAGTTAGGCCACAGTGTCACTCTTAAGAAGTTTTTCTCAGCCACTTGTTTGCCAAGGCTTCTAGCATCTGTTCCAAAGCAGTAATTCCCAGGAGACTTCTAAGTCCTGGAGACATGACTTGCACTACTTGTTTTGGATGGGTGATACAAAAATTCTTATTTCATTGTTTGAGTCCAGATTATTCAATGTGCCGTGTAGCAGCTGGTATCAGGTTCATAACCTTAACTGGGACCTTGCTGAAGCACATCCAGCCATTGATCATGTCATAGAATTCTTCTAAAAACATTGCTCATGTAATGCAGACATGAGAGTGAGTTTTTGGAAAGGCATCTCAGCATTATGTGGAGATGCCTGAAAAAGTTTTAAATTACCTGCCACCATGATTTCTGCACAATCAATGGTGCCACCTTCCACTGAAAGCCAGACAAACCAGCACTTCAGGTAGGGGGTGTCAGCAGCAACTCTCAAAGGCAAGGGTATATCTCAGATCACAGTTCCTTTTGTGTCTGGTCTAGTGGAAGCATCTCCCTTCACCACTAAGTCTTTGATTAAATGCTGAAAGCATTCACCAGAAAAGTCCTTTAACCACTACGTGAGACTAGAAAAGAGTCACTTTTAAACTGTACTGGGAGCAGAGAAGCCTCCCTTCCTCTCTGGTATCTCTCTTCACTAGCAGGAAAGACCACTGATTTATGTATTAGCATTTAGCTGTGCTTTAGTCTAAGTGCTCTAGATAGTAATCTAGAAAAACACATATATCCTGAAAGCTACTGAATTTACTTAATACACAGGTAAAAGACAGAGTTACTACTCCTCTAACCTCCCCAAACCTTTCCAGCCATTTCAGCTGAAATCTGAGTGGGTACTGGTACTTGCACCTTCCTTATCAGTGTCTTTGAGGGCGTGGCAGCATTCATGTGCCCCAACATGGTAGTGGAGCCCTCAGAGGGGGGATTTCCTGGCATCAGTGAAAGGGTCAAGCAGCCCCACGTAAATCACTACTATCACCGTGACTGATCCCATCCCCTGTGCATTTATTATAAGAAATATAATTTTTCTGTTTATGCTATAACATCAGCTGAGGTTCTCTAACAGGATGACAAATGAAAAGTTAATTCCTTCAGTGCCAGAAGCCTTTGGAGTAATGTGAATTATCTGCTGTATATGGTGAATTATATACTGTATTATTAATTGTCTACCAGCAGTACAAAACAGAGATCAGTGATCTGGCAGAGGAACAGGCAGAAATAAACCTGCAGGTAGCTGCAGAGTGATGCTGATCAGTGAATAGCTGTGAGATGATCTGAAGCACATGAGAATGTGGGAGATGGGCAGGAAAGCAGCCTTTATCTTTGTCTGCTGAATTTCAATACACTTTAAGAAATTTTCCTCAAATAGAAAGTACGAATTTGAGTTTGCAAAACCAACTTTAAATTAAAGTAGGACTATAATGAGGCTTGCTGCATTCCCAGTGAAACCAATGGCTCCCATTAAAGTAGCAGGATTTTATTTCTCTGTTGGCTTGAATCATATATAAGGTTGAAGGGTCTTGTTTGAACTTTCATTTCACATAAACGTTAATGCATTTAGGAACACCCCGCCCACATTTTAACTCCTTGAAGATCCTTTGAGGGTGTTTTTCTTAAGTTTCCCAAACATACTTATTAAATTTATTAAAATGCATGTCTTAGAACATTTTCACGTTTTACTTGTCCCTTTACTCTGTATTGATCCAAATGACACTGTTTAAAATTAATCTCTTGCTGTAGTCTTTTTAACACCAAAACTGATCCCTTGAAAATTTTCCTTTGTGTATTTTTTGAGACTTTTCAGCTTTTTTCCTCTTACTGTACTTGCATGTACATGTAACACCTCTTCTTTTCAGTCTCTTTCTTTGTGCACTGAAAATCCTCAGTAACTGCTGCAGTATTTAATACTCTGCCACTGTTCTTGCACATCCTCATGCTATCAGAAACTGCAGTAATCTGCTCTTCTGGGTAAATAATGGGAGTTTTCAAGCATCCTGCATGTGTTCCCAAAACAAGGCGACAGGAGTCTCAGGATGAACTGAAAGTCTGTGATAAAATCCACCAATCAGTACAACTAGGAAGCAAGAATGAGGCTTTTTTTCTCCCTTGGCCTCTCTTACTGTGTCAACAGCCTGAGTTGGAATTGGAGGAGAAGCTTTACCTGAATTTTCCTTTCTCCCAGAATTTGGTGTCCTTTCAGTCCCTTAAGTGTCCATTGCAGGTGCATCACACTGCTTCATTGCTGTAAAGCAGATGGAAGTGTGCTGCTAAGGGAGCTGACACTTCTGCCGTACAGGGCACAGCCTCTGGTAAAAAATCTGAATGCAGTTTTGTATCACCCCGTGTCTGCATAGGGGTATTTTGGAGAAGAGGGTGAAACAAGAAGCTTTGGTGTGCCTCTGATGACCCTATACAGGCTTGTAGGTCAGCCATAAGGCATCTGCCCTGAGTGTGCCTGACACTGGAGATCTGCCTTTACAGTGGCTCAGCCTGCAGACTGCATCTGCTTTTCTCCAGAAATGCTTGCAAAGGCTGGTTCCTAGCCTTTGTTCTAATCTCCATCACTGTCACCCTTGAAGATGTGATGCTATCCTGTAAAAGGGGCCAGGCTTGCATTTGTGTTGCTGGTAACTGATGCCTCCAACAGGAATTATTTTTTTAGAGAGTAGAGAAAGTGAGAAAGAACCTCTCCAAGACACTGGTTGAGATGGCTAGTCTGTTAAAATCTACACAGTTTTGGCCTTTCCACTCGACAAGAGATAAAGAAGGGAGTAATTCTTCTCTTTCAGTGTGTTTAGCAATGGCAGTTCCCCCTCCTTAATTGTATCACTGGCCACCAATGTCTGCTGGCATGGGCTTTCACATCATCTCACTTCTGTCTGAGACAGTGCAGCTAGCATAAATCTTAAACTAGTGAAAATTGTATTGAGAGCCTGTCAGAACCCAGAAGCAGCAGTGATGTTCATGATAAATTCTTGTCAGCTGATCAAAGACACCAATCTGCATGTCAGGGAACACTTATGCCTTATAAATGTCTTAATTCTGGCACCTAGCCCACTGTTTAGTCTCAGAAGTGTTGATTTGCCTGTGGCTTGGTTTAGGGCTTCTGCTTGGATTAGCCTAGACACAACTTCCACACCTACTAAAATATAATTTTTGCCTTCAGATTTGTTAAAAGGACTAGTATAATGAATTTGCCATGTTTTCCAAAACTCTGTCTTGTTCTTCAGGTTAAAGGGTGGATCATGCAAGGGGTGGTGGTCCAGGCACAAGTGGCACTGACTGCCCTCTGAAGTGATTGCAGTACAGAGTTTTCAGCCCCAGCCCCTGCTCTGGGCTTTCCTGAACAAATAATTTGTTCCAGAGTGCCTTGCTTTGTATGGAACCACTCCTGTAGTGTCTCCCATTTATTTCCTGGCTCTGTTGACAGGAGGAGAATGTCATTGTCTCGGGTAATTGCCACTGCAAGAAAACTAAGATAGTCAACTTGATANCCTGGCTCTGTTGACAGGAGGAGACTGTCATTGTCTGGGGTAATTCTAAGATAGTCAACTTGATTATTGAGGTATTAGACTGGGTTATCCCCATTTTGATATGCAGCAACCCACCACATATGTTCAGTCTTTTTTCAAGCAGTCTTCAAGATTTCCTCTCACTTATTTTTGCCATGTTAGAAGTCAATTCACTTCGCATTCATTTTGCTCCCAGAAAGGGAGCCATTCTGTGCATCCTTTATACACTGCATATAAATCAATATAGATGTACTGGGGGTCAATGTTTTTGGCTTCATTCTTTATAGAACTCCACATTGCTACAGATTTGCCTACCTGGGCAAATAACTACTCCGTGGTAATCCTATCCCTGGAGTCAACATGCAGAGGAGCTGCTCAATATTTTCATAACTTGCCTTCTCTTTTGGAGGAGTTATCTGTAAACCATATTTTTTGAATCTAGGAGCTAAATAGGGGAGCTTTTTCTGTGGGGGAACTTATGCTGAGCCCCTCAGGGTCAGTTTAGTACTCCCTGGATTGGGTCTAAAGGCAGAAAAAGAAGTTGGCTCAGAGCAGTTCTGCCCCACCTTAGCGGGATTCTCTCTTCCAATCACCACTTCCTGCTGCAACAATAAGAGTGTCAGAGACAAAACATGCTCAAGTGTTTATGCCTGGTCTTCCACAGGGCCATTTCAGCCCCTATTACCTGAGAAATGGTAGAATTTTTCACTGAGATGCATCAGTTTGCAATAGCTATCATCCATTTTGCGGAAATATAAAAGCATACAGGGCAGTAAAGTTTTTATTTTTGCCAGTGCCATTTACTTTGTATTGTTTAAGTGTTTACCTTTATCTAAAAGAAGACCATGAATTCAAAGTTATAGAGGAATTGCATGATATGTTTTCATTTTTGTGTAAATAATTTTTTGTCTTGTTTCTATCTGCACTGGTTTTGCATTTCCTACGTATATCTAGCAAGTGAACTGTGTGGTAAACTAATTTTAAGCAAAAGTTGTAGTGTTTAATAAATTCATTCAGTAAATGAATTTTGAATTTTCTACTACTTCTGTTGACACCACAAACCTAATTTCAAAGGTTTCCATAATCAAGTTAAGTAATGAAATATACTGTGGTCAGTCAAAGGCCTTAATATGATTTTTATTTTTTTTTTTTCTATTTCTGAAAAGCAAGTTTAAGGACAAGGTTTGTTAGAAATTCGGAAATTAGCGTGGAAAAAGAAACCGAGAAAGGAGGATAAAAAATTCAGGCAATAAGAAATAAAAATTTATTTGATGCATTATTGACAATGAGTTATGGTCTTAACAGTGAAATGCTGTTCAATGCAAATAGGAGCATGGCCTAAATTGTGATTATTTTTCTTGGAAAATATTTACTTGTCCTGGTCAATACAATACATGTTGTTGTGTTGCACATTAGTACAATAATATTTCTTCCCTAACATAATATAAAGAGTTTTATAATTATAAAACATTTTTAATTGCTTATTAAATATCTCAAAAACTTAAATGTAATTATTTTAAATCATATATTTTCACTATTTTCTGAAAAATTTTATTTCTTCATACCAATATTTAGAGCAGTTACTTTTCACTAATATAAGCCAGAATTAAGATTGTTTGCATTCACCTCGAATTTATGCTTTTCTAGTCATTTCTTTACTGCATTGAGAATTAGAATAAAAGCAGTAAGGACAGGACTGAAAACTAAATTTTATACTGTGAGTAAGACAAAAGAAAACCAATTGCTAAGTCTGATTACTGGAAATAAACCTGATATATAACTCTCTTCTCTTTAGCTCTGAAAGGAAACAGTTCTTTTTAAATCATGAGTTCATGGACCTTATTAAATGCAATATAAACTCTTGGGAAAGAGTTGATGGAAAAATATTCGAATATTTCAAAATTTGAGACCTACTTACTCCTGTTTCGTCTCTCTCTGAAGATTTTCAGCATCTCCTGTGCTTGTAGCACACTGAATCAGACAATGAAGAGGATCAGGATCCCTTGATGTGCCTGGCTGCTTGCAGGAATCACACTCTATGAGCTGTCCTCATCAGTCCCAGTGGTTAATTGCTAGACTTTCTTTTAAGAGCTCTCCTTTTTGAAGATGCAAAGAAACAAATGATGATAGATGAATATTTTTAAAAGATGTAAAATCTTAGGGATGAATCATTGACAATTCAAACAAATTTTTACTGCAACTATAAAAGCTCTACATCCATAGATCAGGGATTTATCTTTTTAAAGTCAGTATCAAAACTACAGACATATAATTAAACTGAATACTCACTAAGGTAGTTAGATAGCTTTTCTACACCGTTGACTCAAGAAACAGATCAGCAAGTATCATATATCAGAGTGAAAATGAAGTCATTCATTCACAGACTCACAGCCTTTTTGGCTGGGAGAGCCTCAGGCAATCATTGATTCCCATCTGCTGTTCAGAGTGGGACCATCACCAGCACTAGACCAAGTCAGCTGTGTCAATGTCAAGGCATAAATCTCAAAAGCTTCCAAGTGTGCAGATTTCACAGGATTTTTTGAAAGATGAGCTATATACCCAGAGAAAATTTTTTCTGACGCCCAACCTCAGTCCCACTTTCTAGTGTTTGGTCACTTGTTGTATCATTTGCCAGTGCCGAGGACCTGTGGGCTTTGCATCCACCCTTCAAGCAACTGCTGGTTGCTCCTGCAGTCTCTGCTCTTCACCCAGCTCCTGCAGACCTTTCTCATGGTGCTCTTGGCCCCTTGGCAGCTCTCCCCTGCCTCACTGCTCTCTTGACACTCTTGAGCTGGGGAGTCCCAAAGTAGACCCAAACTAGAGCACAGCAACTTCCCTGGGTGCACTGGCCACAGACTGTAGTCCAGAATGTAGTTTGCTTTACATACAAGAATAATAAAATTGAAAAAAAAAATCCTTATTTTAAAATGCTAGGAAATGATGGGATATGAGCAGGCTTCAGAAAGTGACCTAGGGGTTAGAGCAAGTCCTGTTGATGAAACTACCATTTCTGAGACCAGTAGCAGTAATGGAGTGAAGCAAATACCATGCCAGAGGAATGATCAGAAAAGGAGCAGCACCATTCCCTTTTGCAAGTTAAAACTAGTTTGTACATCTTCAGTTCTGTTTCAGAAGGACACAGCAAAAGCAAAAAAGATAAAAGAGTTAAAGGTAAACAAAGATTGACTCTTTACTAGTCATGGATACAATAAGTAATTCAGAATTCATCAGCCTGATGATCAATCAACTGAGTGAAAGAAAAAAGAGGTTTGTAAAATTGTGAATGGCATGGATGAAAGAGGATTTTTCAAGACAATTACTAGTAGAAATCAAATTAAAAATTGGCAGCAAAAGCAAAAATGATAGTATTTTAAAGAAAATATGTCGTTCATCTGGAATTTCTTTCTTACCACTGAGTGTTTTGAATGCTGGAATTCCACCATGAATCAAAACCTGGAAAAATAAAGAAAAATCCATTGTGGCTTATCAGAAGTCCTATCTCTAGCTTGGTAAGTGCTAGTGCTACAGATTGTTAGAGGTTGAGAAAGTACCCTGAAAAAGTGTCACCTCATGCTTGCTGTCCTATCTGTCTTTTTATTAAGCATTTTCCACTGGCCAGAGTTGGAGATAGGACACTGGGAGCTAAAATATTGCTTGGTAATCCCATGTAGCTGCTTGATATGTATGTTTTTCGGTTCTTCTGAAAAGAATATTTACAATATTATATTTCTTCTCCTGAATTTAAATAAAAAAGACCATGATATGTATATTTCTATATCTTCCACTGAAAGAGCACTTCTGCCCTGTTAATGTGAGTCCACCTCCTAAGTCCAGTGGTGTGAATGGAAAGTTGTGAGCTGACTTTATTAAAAAGTCCAGTGGGAATATGGTAACTGAGAAAAAGGCAATTTGGAAAGTGAATTCACTGCCCAATTCACAAATATTTGTCATATCTTAATCCCCTTAACACCTCTCCTGCAGGGAAGTAAAATAATGAAAAAGCTCTCTAGCCTTTTTGTTATTTTATGTGTATTGTTCCAAATTAGCGAGAGTTTTCCCTTCCATGTATAGATGTCTAGCTTATGAACTTTATTAAGTTAGAGGCAAGGCTTCAAAATAACTAGTAACAGCTTTTTCTAGGGCTGGAAGAGATTTTTGGGGGGACACTGTTTCTAATAATGAAAATGAAAGTGTTCTTCCTAAGGTTTGTACATCAGTTTTTCACATCTGCTACTATGAGTGATTTCTTTTGTGCTATCAATACAACAGTGAGACATTGTCCCCTTTGCTATTCAGTGAAACCTAAATAAAAGTAGTAGAAACAATTTCAAAAAGCCATTTGAAGACATTTTGTAAACACTGTACTTTAAATTAACTTCAGCATATCGAGTCATATTGTTAGGGCATACTAAACAAAACCTGAATCAGTATCCAGAGTCCCACTGCTTTTTTCTCTCTCAGGCCAGGATCAAAAGCCATTGAAGTTCTTAAGGAACTTTCTATTTGACGTCAAGGGCTTTGTATCCAAACTAATTGTGGGATGTGGTTAATCTCTGTAGCAACTCTGATACGGACTTTTAGCCAATTTTGCAGTTTCAGTGTGTGGCAGTGTTCAGGGCTCTTGTACTTCCACGGGCATAGCAGTCTTGCAGACGGTTTAACCTTTTCACTATCGTGACCATCTTAACTTCAGGTACTTGGCTTCCAGTGCAGGCAGGAGCTACCATGAGCTTCAGTCTTTCCTGGCTGGCCAGACCCACCCAAATACAGTCTGGGACAGCCTGTGTGGAGCATCATGGCTGAGATCCTGGGCTGCCAGGTCATGGGATGAAATCCAGGCTGCCACGACTCTGGTGCTGGCATGGAGCATCACATCACATCTGGCAGTGCCGCAGCATCGGGGTGTCTGTTCAGAGAGAGGACATGGCCCTGCTTTTGCTCCTGTTCCTACCCCGACAGGCTGCAATTACAGCCATCTCTTAGGTCTCCAAGGGTTGTTTGTGCAGATGGGTCAGTTATCCCTGTATGGCTTTTGCTCCCCCATCCACAAGCAGTCCAGGTTATTCCCTCCCCCCTGACCATGGCAGCTCCTGTGCCTGCTCATTGCTGGTACCATGCAACATAGGCTTTGGAACAGGGACAGAATTTAAAGAAAATAAGAGATGACTACCTATCTATAACTACTTCAGGAATAGACATTGTGTTTTAAAAGTGTAATCCCAGGCTCTTACAACTATCACTTAAAAAGAAAAAACCCAGTGTAAAGCAAAGCTGAACCTGTCATGCAGAAGGTCAGTAGTGTAGTAATAGTGCTATATATTATTAATATAGTGTATCTTGCTGTCGATGCTTAAATATTGTTCTAGTCTGCATATTCAACATAACTTTTTAAAGCTTTCCTTTAATACTTTGGATTAGAAGGAAGAAAGAAAATAAATTCCAGCTTTTTACATCTCTTTGGCGAAGACTATAAATCACTTTTTCTTTGGGGACAAATACGTAATCTCCTATATAATCTCTGACCTTAATAAGGAAACAGAACAACCAAAGAGCAATTTCTCCCATTGTAAAACTGTGCATACATAAACATTTTAGAGAACCTGGTGACTCTTGATAGGAGTATCTGAAGAAAAGCAGAATTCTCAGAGAGACAATGAATTTCTATTACTAGGCACAAGAGAAAAATGCTTTGAGTGTTTTCAGAGATAAATTAGTAGGATTTGGAATTAGTATATTTGGAGTCCTGTGCATTTCCTATGAATTACTGATTTCCTAAGAAGAAAAAATATTTCAGTACCATACAGATTGCAAATTTGTGGTAATCCATACCTTACTTCTGTCTGACATGCCTCCTTCAAATAAGAAATGGAAGAGGAGAAAGTTTCTAAACCTGGCTATATATTAAGGGACCTGAGGAATGGTAGGTCTCAGTGCAGAGCCCTGAGTTCAAAGTAAGAACAAAAACTCTCACTATGTCAGCTCCACCCTGCTCCTCTGAAATGTGCATTAATAAACTGTGTGGCACAGTGCTGGTGATGACAAAGAAGGAAATAATAACTGTGTAATTGGTAATGCCTTTTCTCCCCCCATGCAAATGGGAACTTTGAGCTTTGGTATATTTTGGAGTCTAACTCCATATTACTGCGGTCCATGTTCAAAATGCAGAGCTTCAGTAACTCAAGATAGATAATGGACACATGCTTTGATTTTTATCATTTTACCCTTAAATTCCTTCTCCTCCTTTGCTTTCTCTATGGGTAGTGAATTCCCAAGCCTGAGGCTTGCATAGGATGCCATTTGGTACTCTTTACTTAACACAAAGGCTCCATGAGTAAAACAGGTTTGCCATATGATCACAGAGTATTCTGAGTTGGAAGGGACTCAGAAGGATCATCAAGTCCAACTCTTAAGTGAATGGCCCATACAAGGATCAAATTCATCATCTTGGTGTTACTGACACTGTGCTCTGAGTAACTGAGCTAATCATGTCCTGTGAAACCTCTTCAGAAACATCTTCAAATAATGATTCATTAAATTTGATTAATCACTCACTTGTGTCAGTACAATTGAAGCAGGATTCATCTAAATTTTAGCAAGAGGAAAAGCTGGCCAACAAGGGTCATTAAAGGCCATGGACCAAGGTGCTCAGCAGGATTTCAAACTTCAAAGCAGGCTTTCTCCTCAGAGCCAGCCCAAACGTTTTGCAGTGACACAGACAAAATGAAAGTTCTGCTCCAATATGATGGTGTTGGTGACCTCGTCCTTCACCTCTACAGACTGCAGCATTCAGGATGGGGAGCAGAGGCTGAGTCTCAGGAGGGATTACATGAAAGAAGACAGGACAGTAAGGGGAGGTTTTAGGGGGCAGTAGGTTACAGCCATAAAGAGCATGGAGATGGGCTGGAGCCCCAGAGCCCTGGGCAGGAGGGAGGTCTGTGTGTCTCCTCTCACTCATATGTGTTACTTTCTCTGCTGAGCAGGGGTGCTCTTCCAGCCCAGCAGGCAGGTCATTCTCCCTGCTGGAGGTGAGGACAGGGCTGGGAGCTGCCCTCCTTCCTCTCCCCAGTCATGCACTGCCCCCAGGGTGAGGAGTAGCAGAGGTTGTTCAAGCAGCAGCGACCCTTCTGTACTCAGGGTTTTGAATGTCCTTGGCAGCCACCTACACCATCTACTCCTTTTGCAATTGTGAAGATTTTTCTACTCTCAAATTGTCTATTTCATACCTGAGTGGTTCTAATTTTTTTTACAAGAATAACTGTAATTGCAATGCTTTTCTTGGTTTTATCTACAATATCACTATGCAGAGCAAAAGATTGGATTCAGCAACCATAAGTCTTAAAAAGACTGCAAGTTTGGGGTGGAATTCTGTGAAAATGTGTGTATGATATGAGCAAGGGATTATTTGATTTTATTTTCATGAGTTTGGTTAGATTCTTATTTCACTTTTGATGACACTAACTGTTGGACTGCAGATATTTCATGTTTGTAGGTCAAAAGCTTTTCTCCATAGGATGACACCTAGAAAAAATGCATCTAGAAAAAATAGATACATTTGATTTGTTAGAATTATAGTAGGAGGAATAAAAAATTTTGTAAACTCAGCCTCAAACTTCAGAATAAATGAAAGGCAATTGTATTAGTTGTTTTATACGGCAAGAAATCAAAGATATTGTATTTATAACAATACATGAATCTAATCCCAAAAATTTGCTTAATATTACTTAAACCTGTTCAAATAAGGCCTCACATGTTACAGCTACAGATGATAAAGCAGTGGCCATAATGTAAAAATCCAACATATGTTTACATTTCATTATTCATAACAGATAAATTCAGTTTTGCATCATGTATCTAACTTATTTTTCTTGCTAACTCTTTCATAATATCAGATGGTGATATCAGTTTAAAAGTTACAAATATTTTAAAGCAGTTAGTGTAGAAAAAATATATGAATTATACATATTACACTCTCTGAAAAATCACAGGATTGATCAAAGCAACAATGAGGAGGGGAAAAAAAGGAGATATTATTTTAATTTTTTCTTTTGACTGTGGTAGCCTCTCTTTTAACAGCACTCAGCCTGAAACTTTGAAACATAGTATAGGCAAACATCACTCAGATCCTCCAGAGGAAGCTCCTGGCTGGTATCTCAGACAAATCCCCATCTTTGGTCTTTCAGGTCTTATGCTGCATTGCAAAAATATCCTGTATCTTTTCCAAAGATATTTGCCAGAGTGTTATAGATGCCAGTCTGTCATGCCTAGAAAGCTCTTGGCTTGTCCTTATCTGAGTTGGCTCTCCAAGAGAATAGTGATTGTGTCAGACACAAAAACTGGTCCTTGGTTTGTGCAACGGCGTGGCTTGCCTTCAGCGTTTACAGACATTGTTATAATATTTTTGACATTTCATAAAGGCTCACATCATCCAGATCCATGTGGCTGAGCTGCCACAACAGCCAGAAATATCTGTAGTTAGAAAAGTGATCAGGTACTGAAAATTTAATGTACTCTTCTCAATAAGACAGCTTCTTTAATATGAGCAATTTTGTCTGCATGCTTGGCAAGACTGAAAGTGTTCTTTTGGCTAGTACCCACTTTCTTGATATGTAGCTTAATCTTAAATCTTGCACTTAAATCTTTCTGTCATTCGATGTAAATCCAGAATACTTCATTTCCCATTCTCTGTTGTTGTCACTGTGCTCTGAGATTGATGCTACATTCCAATCAAACTGTGGATGTATTTCTCTAGAAAATAATGTGACTAAAAATGAGTAAACACAAAGTTTGTAAAAGTGGTTGGGTTCATGATAAAAGTACTGTGCTGCAAATATATATTTGCTGGCCTGGATAAACACTACTTGCTGATTTGACCAGCTGAAGGACACAGCTAAGTTGACTGGAGCTTGTATACAATACAACAGAATACATCTTTGGAGAATATCCAAACTGATATGAGATCAGATATTTAAATTTTAAATTTTTCATCACCTTAAATTTAGAAAGGAAGGAAGATACTTAAAATTCCTCTCTGGACACAAGTGTAGAAGCTCATGTTCATCCTACGATTCAGTTTATTCAACAGTTCTTCAGACTAATGTGGCCTTTTCAGTATTCTTTTGGAAAAAAAAAGGAAAAAGATGAAAAGTTCATATTTTATTGCTTTAGCTTGAATTTCCATGTTTAAAGACATTGATAACATAAGGCAAACAGTCAGTGCTACACTGAAATTTAGAATGGCCTTTTCCTTTGCCAAAATGCTGATTAAGAGTTCTGATCTATATTGCTTTTTACAACAGTGACCTTACACACACATAAAAAAATAGAAGTGCTGATAATTAACCACAATGAAATGTGACTTAAACAAGGTACCAGATTCGTATAAGTTTCCAAGTAAAATATTATTTTCTTCTTAAAATATCTGTGGCTGATTCTGTGTGTGGCATTGTAATTCCAAAGGTTCAGGCTGAAAGCTAAACTTGGAGATGCAATTTTCAGAGACAAATTACAGGCAACTGTAAATGTTTTACTCAGTAGCTCCAGATTTATGTTTGAAAAACAAGTGCTTCAAGACACTTCCAACCAAATAATTCTTTGATTTAATGATTCTAATGAATTTCATGATTTCATGAGTTTCACCTTTCTTGCATCAATTGTCTGAAAGTGTACTGACCACAGAGGTGCTCAGGTTAAGTCAATATAACCAATTAATTACAGGCTTGGGTGAGCCTGGAATTTCACCCAAGAACCCAATTTGCAAATCATCCTTTATTATTAAAAAAAAAAAATCATCTGCATCTGAACCTTATAAAAGTTGTCTTGGGGCATTAAAATTTGAAAATTAATTTTGTAGTATGGGTCGAACAGCCAATATTTATGCTGGCTGATGAAAACACCAGCTGTGAACAATCAAATCTAAATAATAAAAAATAATCTTTTTCCTCTATTGTGTTTCTAGGGGAGAAGCAGTTTATTGTACTAGCTTTTGCAGCTGGCCTTTTGTAAATTTATTTTGCATGAAATGGTTGTGGGGAATGAATAATCAGTTTGTAGAGTTGACTCTTGCAGAGAAAAGATACCCACAGAAAAGTATATTATTATAAAAAAAAAAGTCAATTTTTTGTCTGTTGGATAAAGTAGAAAAAATGTCTAAAATTGACTTGGAGATGAGCTGATGATTTTGAATGTGTCAAAGTGACAGAAGAGTTTAGGACCATTAATGTTGTGACCATTATCACAGTTATGACTGTGCTGGGGTCTGCAATTCAAAAAGGATCAACATTTGTAGCTAGATATGAATTCATGTCCAGCATCTGTGAAATAATTGTTTAATTCAGAAAGAAACCTTTTTTTCTGTCTAGTTGAGATGTCAAGTGTAAACAGTTAAGTAAGTGTATGCAAAAGCCAAAGTATTTCTTTGTATATTAAAAACAGAAAATTGAAATATCTGGTTCAGGGTGAAGTTTATAAAAATTATAGAGAGGATGGTTATCTTTTGGGGTATCTTCCTTCCTTTAAAAAAAAAGAATTTTTTTTTTTTTTTTTTTTTTATTTCTTTTTTCCAGCAGAAGTCTTTTTCCACTTGAAAAACAGACTGAAAAGTTTTATTGCATTACATGGCGATCTCACAAACAATTTCAACAAAGCAAAATAACTGAGCTACCAGAGATCAATGAGAAGCAAGTGTACCAAGACAGATACAGGTCAGTGCTCTTGTTATGTTCTGGGTTTTTTTTTTTTTATTTATTTCTGTTTAGTGTTGGAGAGCTTTTTCCTGGATCTCCCTAGTGAACACATTTTACCAAAACTAAATTCAGATTGTGATGATTTTATAATCTCGGCAAAGAGTATTAATTTTTAACTTTTTTTGTATGTTTATTACTTGCATCAGATGTTGTTTCTTGGTAAGTCCTAAGAAAAGTATTTCATAACACATGATATTAATCCCAGTCATTGCCTATGAAGTTTGTATAGTAGTACCTACAGTTTTTTGTAGCTGAAGGTTTCTTTCACTTGAAGCCAGCAGCTCTTTACTCTTTGTGGTTGTAGTTGCTGCCATACAATTTTATTGAAGTTGAAAAAGATTTAATTATGGTAAATTGTCTGTCTATATCTGCTGGCCCCTGTGCATAGCAATCTGCATAAGTATGACAGTTTTGCATGTGACACAGATGCCTCATACACATTATATGGAGTAACACATTTCCCTTTGTAGAAGGGCATCTCCTACCCTCTGGTGCATGGTTTCGAAACCCAGATGGGCCAAAGAGGTTCCAGCTCTGATGCACTGTCAGCACAATTCCCACTGCTCTGTACATCACTTTCTGTTGTGATTGGTGATTTTTCTGAGGCTTACTTGTTTGAGTACTACTGCAGAATCAAAAAATAAGTCCAACAATTCTGCTACATTTGCCCTCTCAGAGTTTTTTTTTTATTTCAAAGAGGAGCTGATGGTAGTACTTCTACCAATCTGAGGAGTTCCAAACAACTTGGAGAAGGAGATACATACATTCAACAAGGAAAATACCTCGATTCTCCTTTCCTTACTTCCCTGGAAAAAGTCTGAGTTGGGCTGGGTATCTCTGAACATAAAAATATAGTATGGGAACAGAACATGGATTTACATCTTCCAAGGAAAGTAACTCTCTGCTCCACTTATTACTGACAGGGAGCTCAGAGATCACCAAGTAGAATCTACCTTAAACAGATTTGGGAAAGAGAATCTGATTCATATCCAATAACATTTCCTGATCACGTTATTAAGACATGGTGTTTGATCAATATCTGCTACTGCAGATGTTCATGCTAAAAGCAGAATGTTGTTATTTTTGCCTGTGAGTTTTATTTTGGTCTTTAATCCAACATTTGATTTTATCCATTTCCAGACAGTGTGACATGTGTTGCACAGCTTCATCTTTCAAAGCAGTCTTACTACGCAGTAAGGTTTGAAAGTTAAGCAACTTCTCTAAACAGTGACATTAACAAACAACAGAACTTTAAACAGCCTCTTGACAAATACAAGGTATTAGCACATTTCACAGATTCAAATAGTCACAAACTGTTAAGTCAGAAAAACACAGCTGTGTTCATCTAATCTTTCTTGGATAACATGAATTACAATATGGGCAAATATCTGGAATAATTCATACTAAGTACAAATCCATCCAAAGTATGAATTATTGTTGAAATTAGGGAAAATTTTATGTTGCTGTTATAAAAACTGCTCCTTGGCAATCAGTTTGGCACTGTATTTTCCAGTCATTCCAGAAATCCTTTCATGTCTCATCCCAATGTAACGAGCAAAGTTTGCTGACAGAAACAGTATAGGACAAAGAACAAGCCTGTGAGACACTTTCTGAACTAAGTTGAACTATGGAACAGGATAAAATTAGCAGAGACTGAACTATGAAGCCTGGAAAAGTGAAACATCCAGCTTAGAGGTGGGCAAGGTTTGATAAGGGTTTGTTTTGTTTTGTTATAAAAGGCCAGATGAAATACCTAAATTAAGAGGAAATTATAGATAAAGAAGAAAAAAACTTATTTCAAAGATACAAGTGGAACAGGAGAAGGCTGTGGAAAGGGATAAACTTCTATCATAGGTAGGAGAAGGAAATGCTTGAAATTCTGTAAACAAAAATTTTCTTGCATTGAGACAAGATGTTGTGATGACAGATAAAGAGATCTTTTAGGGTTCTTAAGAGGACACCAGTGCATGGATGAAGTAGTGTTATATCGACATCATTAACTTTTTGAGCCAAACTTGAAAGGTCGTTAAACTTCAAAGATTAGTAACACCAGATTTATTGTCTAAGAAGCAGAAAAATTGTTGACACAGAAATAAAGCTTAGGAATCAAAATAAACTTTTATCAGGTTCCCTCATTTCCCTAAGTCAAAACCAATATGTTCTTAAATAAATGCAATTTGAATTAACTATTTAATTTTAAATTAGACAAAGAACTGTGCTCTCATGATCCACAGAATCCATTAAACTCCAAAATGCAGAATTTATTTCCTTGCTATCCAGTTAAAATACCAATTAAACACTTCAACTTGTTAATCTTTAATCAAGAAAATGAATGCTACTTTTAAACTCTTATTCAAGTCTCGTATCATAGCATAGCAACAACAATTCCTCACATTTGTGAGGACTTGGATGTTGCATCCAGCTGTGCTGCTAATATAACAGCCATGCAGTGGTCCCTGGTTATTTGCATTCTTGTTTATGGAACTTATATAGTAGTAGAGATGACTGAAATATCTTGCCTGAATTATTAAAATAATTTAATACATTTTGTCACCTATTTAAGATAAGCACCTAGCATTTTCCTTCACTTCTCTTGGAAGATTTTTTTTCTTTGTGTATGTCACCAGCTGTGCGCTAATGGATGCTGGGAGGATTTTTGTTTGTTTCTTAGTTTGTCTTGTTTTGTATTGTTTTGTCTTTTAATTTTCTGAGCAGTGAGTGACTCAATCAGACAAACTACTGCCACATGTGCCTGTCACACCTCTCTGTCTATGGTGGCATTGGTTTCACCCATAGCTCTTACATGGCACAGGTGCCTGGGCCAGTGGGAGATATGTGTTGGGAGGCATGTCTTATTTGTAATGGTGGTAAGGGATAAGCACCTCCAGAGAGCCAGACCTGCAGGATAAAACAAGGTCCCTCTCAAAGACAGACCAGGTCTTTGGCTTAGGCTAAGTACGTGCCTTGAAGATGCCTGTTTGTGTTTGATGTGGAGGCACACGGGGACAACCGTTCAGCAACTGGCTCTTGAGAATCTGCCAAAGCTTGGTCTCAGTTTTAAGACTTTAAACAGTAAGTTTCCTCCTAAGTTGTACTCATACCAGTGTCACACAAGCTTTAATCTCCTCTTGATCTCACTATTCACACTCTGCAACAGGAAGTTTTAGTTCTGAGGCCAGGACATAAAGGACCTGAGGAGGGTTTGCATCAACAGGGTAGTAACACAGTAGTGGCTATGGGCAAAATAGACTAAATAATAATTGGATTCTCTCTAGTGGAAATAATTTACAAATAGAAAAAATCATTTAAGCTATGCTCTACGCTAAAAAGCAAATTCAGGCATGTAACCAGGATATAGTTTTCTTCTACATCTAGATGTCACAGCTGTGAATTATAATTTTACACTACAAGATGTGTGGTATATTCTACATGATCAAGGTTTTGTTACCATGCTATTCTGTGCATGTAAATGAGGAAGGATCTGAAACATGGAGTAATTCCTTTTATCAAGCTGATAAAATGGCAACTGAGCTTTCAGACTTAGGAGCCATCTTTCAGATACACATTTTGCCTTTACCTTTTAGAAGGAGAATGGCTTTCCTGTGAAATTACAAAATTGCATCTTTCTGCTGAAAGATATTTTCTTTGAGAGTTGAATTGACTTTGGTAGGATAAAATGAATATTCTTTTCTAAAATTTGCCTCTGAGATAATAGTTTCTTTGCTTTTATTATTTCCAGATTTCTCAGGGGAGGAACAAAGAGGAAACAGTTGGCAGAAAATCATATCAGGAACAGCCTTAATAAGTTGGGGTTGTGAGTTTTTTTTAAGTGCTACTTTTAAATTTTTTTTTAATTTTAGCACTTTATACTAGAGTTCTTCAATCATATCCAGTGAAACCTTCATTAAGGATCCTGTGTTTTATGACACCCTCTTGCCCTTTTAAATTGAAAATGCATTATTCTCTTTTGTTGTTATAAACTACAAAAAACGTCTGCCAAAAAAATTTACCGGCTAGATAATTACTTCTTGTTTTGCATTATCTAAATAGCTGTCTAAAATATTTGCTATTAATTCATGAAACATTCACAGGAAGTGGGCTAACAAATATGCAGTGAAAATATGCCATGGCATTTTTTCTAGGAATTTTCTTCTGACACCATAGATGATCTGGAATCTGGCAAGAGATGTTGCATTTTAAGGTAGTTAGCTTCCTCTCCTTTATATTTCCATCTCTGAAAAAGCTAACACTATTTTCATTCCCATGTTATTAATGAACACCGAGGAAAATTTCTATTTATTATCTCTGACTAATGCTATTTAACAGCTTTCAAAGAACCTCTACATCCTGTCTATTTGGTGCATGGGAGAATGGTGTTTTTGTTATCAGGCTTCACTCCTCTCTAGCCAGGCATTCATGGCTGAGAAGTATGGCACATCAATTGATAAAGAAAAGATAAGGAAGTGTAATCAGCTTTTGCAATAAATGGCAAACCTCCCAAAAACTGACAGGGTTTGTGTTTAGTACTGTTATATTTTTCATGAGCTCAGTTTGCAAAAGCTTTATGCAGCCTTTGTTTCTAATCCTGCTCAGGGTGCACTATTATTGCAGACCAAGTTCAGCCCTCTGGGCATACATGCTCTCAGCCTTAGCTGACCTCTTCAAAATTTTAACTTCATTTATTTCTTGGTGAATGAAATCCACTTTGGGGTACTTCTGTTTGTTTCCTCTTCTGAAACTTGATTTTATCTTTGCCATTTAAGGACTCATTTTGCCAAGAATTGACTTTTTGTTTCTAGAGTACTCAAAAAAGCCAGAACAACTTTTGGCTTTATAAAGGAAACAGAACTCTTCATAAGAAAAATAATGGGATTTTTCAGACTGCCTGGAAGAAATTGCAAATTTTCCTCTCCCATATTTTATCTCCAGTGAACTCCCTTTTATTGATTTAGATAAGATGTTTGTATCTGCAGTCAGAACTGTCAGAAAAAGTTGATCCCAGCAGCAGTGGGCCAGGAAACAGTGTGCCAGGCTTGAATCCTACTGCTGTGCAGCTCATCAGTGTGTCCAGTAAGAGCTTTGTCACAAGTACACCAAGTTCCTGAATTCTCCCTGGCTCTTATGACAATAATCAATGGCAAACCTGCCAAAATTACCATAAGGTTGTTTGGATGGCCTAGAAGCAAGGGAACATACTGGTCCAGTCCTGACTCAGGATCAAGGCCAGATCCTGGCTGAGCATCAGGCAGGCCCTGTTCTTGTGCTGTCCTGTGCCAGAGACAGAAGCCTCAGCCCCAAGGACACAGAGAAGATGAGCATTAGCTGGTGCTGTATGGTTTCACTAGCTGGGTAGGCATTGGGATGAATATACTGCACTGTTTTAGGGTACGTGGTAAGAGTAGGGGATAAGACTTGTAAAATTACTTAATTACAAGAACTCTTTTGGCATTCAAATTTTGATAAGGTATTCATTGGGATTCTGCTCTAACTTTAGGTACATTTTCTACTTTATTGCCTTGGATGCAGAAGGATTCTTCATTCAGACAAATATCCTTTCATGAAGGGAGAAAATACCCAGTACATAATTTACTGTGGCAGAAGCAATTTAATAAGCTCAGTTTCCTCTAGAAGCATACAAACCACTGAGTAACTTCTTAACTATATTAACTGTAAATAGCCAATATGACTCTAAAGCAAAAGGACCATCTTGCATTCTCCTAATTTCCCATATATTTTTACTGAAATTTGTTGTTAAGATTTTAAAAGCATTGATAATCTGATATTACCTAACCATATTGTACACTATGTGATAAAGGCTAGTGTCTATTTATTATAAATCAATATATATATATTTAATACGTAATAATAGTTTCACATTTTAAACAAAACCATGTAGGTTTGTAAATGCCAGTAATTAATGAGGCAACTTTGACCTCTCTTTGTCTCTTTTGCTCCACGTGTGCCTCATGTCTGTTTTACTCTGTTTCTCAAGTAAACATAGATTAAATATTTTTTGTGAATAAACCAGACTAGAATCTAGGCCTGAGGCATTATGCTACTAGTTTTCAACAAAATAAGACTTCTTCAGAAAGCTTTAGCTACTGCTGAGTGAAAGAAGAATACAGAAGAATCAGTGTTTCTTTTTAAGAGGTCATCTTGGGGCAAGATGTTTGTCTCATTAGCTTGTATTAAATAAATTAATTTTATTATATTCTGTTATAAATAACACAAGTGTGTGTGTTTGAATAACAGTTTCAAAAGTTTAAATTAAACAGAAGAATTAAACAACTCATAGATGCTTTTGGCACTAATTACTAAAATGAAGTTCAGTTGAAAAGGAAGGCTTATAAGTACTCAAAAGCAAACTTCACTATGATTTTCACAAAGAAAACCAGTTCATTCTTTCAGAGAGAATTCTTTTAGGGTCTCCATACAGCAAGATTTTAGTTAATGGCTCCAGCTGAATGCTGCAGTATCCATAATAAAAAATACTGAAAGAAGACTTTCGTAGGTTTAATACAACAATTTTTACGTTATTAATTTCACTCAAAGTTTCATGAAAACTGTTTAATTACTCAAAACAATATTTCCCCTGTCTTTTGTCTTAGTTCCTCTCATGCTGTCCCATGAAACATGAACAGCTAAGCAAGACTTTCCATGCTTGGTGTCTATGTGAAGGCCATGAATTAAATTTTACCAAAAGCATCCCAGATTCTACTCTGTGGTGCACTTTTCAACCAAGGAGATGATTGCAGGGCAGGTGTATACAAGGTGAGAAACAGATTGCCTGATTTTCTGCTTAGAGTTGCTCATGTTGTGGGAATTAGTGTGGTTAGGAGAAGGTTTATAAAGAAAGGAAGTTATATTTCTAATTTTCTTGCTAAATTCTCGGCAGTTTGTCGGACTGGGTTGCACAGTGTGTGCATGATGTTGGCCACTGATGAGGCTGCACAGACCCTTAAGGGAGCAGAGCTCACCCAGTGTGTGGTTGTGAATTTGGGCTAGTGTCTCCAGAAATGTGCTACTCCTGGTAGGGAAGGTCTCTCTCCCTTTCATCCTTATTCAGAGCCAATAACTGATAAGAGCTTCTACAGAGCAAGACTTATCTACAGAAAAACAGACCTGCACACTGTGGCATCAACAAAACTGAATACTTCACTGTCTGCTAGCCACTGGGCATGTCTTCAGCTTGGAGATGTCATAAAATCACAGAATCACAGAATGGTTTGGGTTGGAAAGGAACTCAGAAGAGCATTTAGTTCCAAACCTGTTGCTGTGGGCAGTGGCAGCTTTCACTGGACCGGGTTTCTCAAAGCCCCATCCAGCCTGGCCTTAAACACGTACAGGGATGGGACACTCACAACTTCTCTGGGCTACCAGTTCCAAGTGCCTCACCACTTGACAGTTTGCACTTAGACTTTCCCACTATAGAGTAGGCATTTTGATGTCTTCCAAGAATTTTATCTGGGGATCACTTTTGTATTCAGTACAAAGAAGAACTTGCTTTGTCCTTGCTGAGTGGAGACTGTTCCTTTGCATTTGTGTGATTTGAGTTGTCCATTTCTTTATCACTTTATGGATCATTAAGATGTGGTGATAAAAGTGAAAATAGTAAGAGCTGATCTTTTAAAATGGATTTCAGTGGCTTCAGATTTCTTACCCTTTGTGCAAACTCATTTCTAAAGCTTACCCACAGATGTGATAACTTAGAGAAGCAAAGCAATAAACTAAGAACCGTGACAATTTAACTGTATTTAATCTCAATGATGCAGCACACTCATCTTGAGGGAAAAATGAATCTGTCGATTTACAAGTTCTTCATATATGTTCAGACCTTGAAAACATTTAATAACTTGTATTTAAAGAGTATTTAAAAATAATGCTTTCACTACCCTTAAAGAGAAAAAAGCTTCGGCAAAAATGTTGGGGAAACCCCAAGATCTGACATTTTGAAATGACAGATTAAATTATTTCAGTGAAGGCTGGAGACATTACAGTCTTGGGCCAGATTTATAGTGAAACTACAGTGAAACTATTTTACATCATTGCCAACTACCAACCAGTTAGCTGGCCTGGACCAGCTGTGTAATTTCTTTAAATTGGACATAGGTTATTCATCAAAATATCAAACCAAAATATTTCCAAAATACCACAAGGTTTTTTGTGGTATTTTTAAAACATTTTTATGAGGCATATTATATTTGATGGCATAGTGATATGTAAAGCTAGTGCTTTTTGCCCAGTGTGTCTTGAAACACTCAAACTAGAAGTGTTCCTTGCGGTTAAGAGACATATTGAGGAAATTTGCAACTGGCAAATGTTTTAATAAATAGCTCTGTATAGAGTTCTAGTTTGCTTTTTTCAAAGCAAATCATTATACTTTGCAACTTAGACAAACAAAAGGTTTTTATTTGAAATATAAGAGATATTAATAAATTCTGTCATATTTACTACCTCATTGAACTTAATTTATTGTTATTTAAAATTTTACTGGCAGGATTCTGCACTGAATAAGATTACATGAGAAGTGTTATGTGAAATGGGCCCAGAAATAAACTTCCAAAGGGTGGGATTTTTTAATGCACAATACATTCTCCATTTGAAAACATGCTACATGCTAAAGAACAAGAATGACCTCTGGGTTTTGTTTGTCTGTTAAAACATTTCTCAAATTTGGAAACAGGAATAGTATAGTCTATCTTAGATGTTCCTTCATAGACATGCAGAACAAATACTAACGATACAATATGTCATTTTTAGAAGGTGTTTGCAAATACTCATGCTTGTGTAATGTGTACAATCAAGGCCTGTTGATGACTGATGTTAACAGAAAAGAAAGTTTGCCAGTGTATTAATAGTTAAACCTGTTGTATGCTATGGTTACTTATTTTACAATTTCTTGTTAACTGCAGTCAAGTGTGACACACAATTTGCTGAAAATACTGCTGACCACTGGATCTTGGAAGATATGTCACCCAGCCTAATAAAGCATAAAATAACTTTTTCTTCTTGTTGTTGTATACAGAAAAAAATTATGTAGAAAGATTAGAAAAAAAAAAAAAGAATACGTAAATCCAAATCCCAAGCAAAAAAAAATTTTGTACTTTTGTTGTATAGGGAAAAGAATTTAAAAGAAATGTAAGAACCCAAACTGTAACAAACTTATGAACACAGATATAATAAACTATTGCAAAATTAAAGGCAAGTTTCAGAGAAAGTTATAAAAACTTTTGACCATCTGTAAAGTACAACAGAACAAAGACATCCTCATAAGCACATACTTCCATTAAGCCTAAGTATACATATAGTTCTAAATGAATAAATACATTATTAATTTTTTTTTGTGGAAATCATGACATGACTGTATTCATTTAGAAGATCTAAATCTCCTTCAACTCTTCATAATGAGCACAGAAAATTTTCAGTACATTATAGATGCAGATCTTCAAAGTTTAGATTGCACCAAATTATTGAATAAAGGAGGAACCCCTGTGACATTTTACCAGAGAAATTGCAGCATGTCTGTGAATGTTTGTTAATTCAACAGCTATATTCCCTAATTCAGTTATGCAACACCCCATTAGTTTCCTTTTATCAATTATATCAAAGACCATATAAGTAGTTTTATCTAGTGCAGAACAGATTTTTTTAGTGCACACAGTGTGACATGGTGCTGTGCAAAGCAGCGGACAACCCCACAGTATCAGTGAACTTTGCAAACAGAACTAGGCAGTATTCAGTTAAATTTTAAATTTAAAATTTTAAATTAAGTATTCCATTAAAATTTCAGACAATTTGACATGATCTATCCATTCCTCTCATATTCTCTTTCCTAATGGACCTTATTTCATTTTGCAGTATTGACAACATTCCACAGAATGTTGGAAGTGTCAACTGCAAGTCCATAAATACAGGAAGAAATGTTTTCTACAGTCTGTTCCTATAAACATCTGCCTTGTGAACATAGGGGAACAAAGTTTGTTTTAATAAATACTTTGTGATATTTGCAAGCATTGCAATAGCACTTTGCATTTGTCATCAAAGCTGAAAACTGACATACTCATTTGAAGGAAGAATATTATCTCTATAAATAAGAATGTATCCTGGTAAATATCTTGGGTGAGTCATCTCCAGGGTGAACCTATTGGTCTCTATTGGCTGTAGGAGAAGTCTGGACAGATTTTTTTGCTGTGGGTCATACGCTTTGACAAAGGGCTGAAGTTCAGGTTCCTTTTTTTACACCAGGGTAGAGGAAGAAATTAGCAGCTGTGTCAAACCTTAATAATGTCCAGTCTGCTCAGGTAGTTGCTACTCTGAATGCTATAAAGATTTGCTTATTCTCAAGGAAAGTAGAGATGAAGTCCCTGCCACTCAGTCTTCTGCAAAAAAGATTTCTTGATTGCATTACAACGTGGAACAAAAATCCTTTTTACCTCCACAAAGTTTCTGTTTGTTTACATGACTAATATTCATGAAACTTGAAATGCAGTGTAAAGGGAAGGGCAAGGCACATCATCTGCTGCCTGCATAAAACAAAATGCTGCCGACAGAGGGCTGTGAGCTGTCATTTGAGAGTTTGGCCAAAAGATTCTGTTCACTTCTGATATAATTTCCTAAATGTTAGTTTTAATATTCTGATCAAATTTATGGAATTTTCTCTATGTAATGTGTGTGCCATATGTGATACAATTCAGTATTCAGTCACCACAACATCCTTATGTGAGTACAAAGTCTAAGGGAAGCTGTATAACTATCCACTCAAAAGTTTCTCAAATAATTCAGTATCTTCTTCAAAAATAAATATATTGTGGTCTATAGCTGGCTGAATAATGCAAGTAGTTATTAATGGGCAATTATTCTATGAGAAATGGTCAAATTTACAACAGGTTTTATTCACAATAGATTATTTGACCAGTTTCATTGTTGTGAATCAAATTTTCTAGGCAGCCAGGCTATCTCCTGTATGAAATACACAACTCAATGCTATTAAATGAAATTAAATATTTCTGCAATATTATTCATGGTTCACTGTAGTCAAAGTACCTTATACTCTGCCAAGGTTTTTATGATGATATAAAATACTTCAAATACCTGTAAAACTATCAGAGTATTGTCTTGGGGTTTGTCTGCAGTTAAATACCTTATTTTCTACATCACCATTTGCATGCCATTTCAATATTTGTATTTTACAATGCCTGCATGTTGGCAGTCAATACACTGGGCTTCATGAATAAATCATTTAATTGCAGACTGCTCTCTGCAGTCTGCAGATAAAATACCTGTGAGATCCAAGGGGCTTATTGGACTTTAGTATAGTATATTTTATTATTATCTACTTATATCTCCTAACATCTTACAGCAGGAGAAATACTGTGATGATGAGAAACAGAGATTACAGCTGATAAAACACATTGTTTGGTTTTTTTTTTCAGGGGCAGATAAGTGACCTGGAAAGTGTCAGGGCTTGCCTGAACAGCAAAAAAGGTGCCCTGTGCCCCCATGAGCTTATGGAGAAATCTGAGGAAGGGTGTGGTAACAGTTGTAAACAAAGGAAGAAATTGCATACTTTAAAGAAAATTAAATTGATTATATTTACCAATGTGGAATGATTCATTGAACTGAAGCTTAAGATGAAAGATGAAAGATTACTCTCCAAAACTTATCATTAGAATTTTAAATCCAATGAAAGTCATTATATAATCTTTCCCAGGTTGAAGGAAAATATATAATACTATGACTGAATAGTTTTTTACCTGATATCTATAGGGAAAAAATACATTCAAAATAGTAATTACAAAAACCACCTACATATCAACCAAGAGGAAAGTTAGTGTTGTTCTAAGTTGGAAAGAGTTTACATCAAGTAAAAATAAACCCCTGAAAATCCAAGAAACTCAAATCTCTGTTCCTTCTTTTTAATTGCCTTTGATTTCTAGTTTCATAATCATAGTCTTTGTGTAAATGAGAACACTGGCTTCATTTCTCTAATTGACTATATTTTGATTTTCAGTCTTGGACTTTATCACAGAGTAGTCTTTAGATAGTCCTTATTGGTGCTTTATTTTACTTAGGAGTTACTATGTTTCCAACGTTTAAAATAAAATTCCTTTTTTTTTAGTTTCTGTCTTTGTAAAGGCCAACGTAGTAAATTTCCCAGATCACTGGTGATTCCTTCCTTGTCCTTTACCTTCCATAACTGGCATCATTTTCTGACGCATCAGAACTTTGAAAGTATAAACCAGAAATATACACACACCTTTACCTCTTGACAACCAAAGAAATGCCTTATCTGTTTAATATGAATATAAGACAGACAATTTCTACGTGCAGGATCTTAAAATAGATTCATGGCAATATTTTGGTTTTGGTTTTAGGAGTTTTTTTTGTATGAAATGCCTTTGCTGGCTCACTGCACTTACCAGGACTGTGGTTTCAGCAGAAGTTTTTCAGAGCACTGCAGTGAAACCCTCACACCTTACAGCCAAATAATTAACACCATTCTTGTGGGCTGTGGGAAAAAAATGGCCTAAGAGCCTCCATCTGGTGTCTTGTTGAATTTGTTGTCTGTCCTCTGCTCTCAAGACAACCTGAGTTTTAACCCATCCTCTATAATTGTACAGCTCATGAGTTCAGGCACTCTCCTGAATGTCAAGGGCTTTGGTCTGTGTCCTCAAGGAGAAGAGCAGATCTTCTGTGAAAAATTAGGTGGGGAATTAACCATGGTATGTTTAGTGCAAAAAGTGATTTTTCTTTTGTGTGTGCTGATTGAGACCCACTTGCCCCTGAAATCTCTTTTTCTTTCTGCCTCTACATTACTTTCTTAAAAGCCTGAAATGGAAACTGCAGATGCTGTCAATGGCTATTAAAATATCATTTCAGAATTACTGTGATTAGGCAGAAATATTGTCCTTTCTCCAATTGTTGCTTCATATTTACCATAGTTTTGAAATATTTTCTTTTGGATGTGCTGGGAAAATAAAAAAGAAACTACCTCACTATTTTCATAAATTTACCAAGGCTTAGATGGTCTAATTTTGTCTCAAGGCAAAAATAAGCAGGTTGAATGTAGTACCTTAATTCTTTCAACTTGTGAGGGAAATCTTACTGCTTACTCATGCAGCAGTGATTTTATGGATGTCCACTAATGAGAAAAATAAATTTCAAAATGTAGCTTAATCAAATTGAATTTTTTGGCTATTTTCAGCAAAGGTTTCCAGTCCAGTTTCAGGAAAGAAGGAAAAAACCCATACTTTTTATTGTAAGAAATTAAAGACCATTGGTATATGAGTTGTTATTTTCTTGTTTTAGACATTTATGTATGTTTAGTTCATTTGACTGAATTACCTTTTTGCTGGTTAAAAATATTTGAAAGTGGAATGGAGAAAGAATTAACTAGAGTGTAATAGGAAGCTAAATAATTATTGCTGCTGTTTTCCAAAACTCATTGGGATGCAAAGGTATAAGAAGCAGAACATGAGTCTGGAAGTGGATTTTTACTGTCCCAAAAGGTGTCTTGTGATAATGAAGGTAGCAAGTGAGAAACGAAGTAGAACAAATGGATGTCTTCATTTCATTGGTGATCAACACAGATGAATTTATAGTGAAGGCTCACTGTTTCTCCTATATCTAATTCTCAATGCAATCTACAATAATTCCAGGGAAAATACGGTATAAACGATCGGGAAGAATGTGAGGGTGAAGCACGTGGATGTGCTTCACAGGGGGCTCTGCCACTTTAAACCTTTTTATGGGACCATTCAGTGAAAGTAAGAAGTATCACTGTGAGTGGAGTCATACATAGACAGTTCTCTAAACCTGGTCCTTCCTCTTACCTGTGTAATTCATGAACAGAAAGAGATTCAGAAACCTCAAAAGACCCCTAGAGGCCATGGAAATGAGCTTGTATGATTGGTTATGTGACTTGTAAAGAGTGAGCAGCCAGTCAGACACAACAGCTAGTCCACCAAACTGAATTTATGTTTGATATTTTAGGCCATTCGCTGAAGAACTGTGTCAAACAGCATATTAAAAACTCCCAAAATGAAAGAAGCCCATTTATGGATGTTTGACTGAAGAGCATAAGTTGTAGCTAAGTTTCATTTGCACCTTCCCTGAGCATTGCTGAAAATAATACTCCATGAGTGTTACTGTGTCACATAATGCCTCTGGATGCAGTTGGACACCTTTTTCTGGCATGCTGACCATGCTTCCAAGTAAATGACTATTTAAGCCATGCTTTGCGAAACTAAAGGGGGCAACTGAGAAAAACAACTTTTTCTCTGATTCATGACAAACTGGAGGGAGAGAGCTCAAAGGATGGCAGAGGCATCATTTCAGACAATGGCTGTGATTTGCAAGGGAATAAGCAAGCAAGCGGAAAGAACCATTCTCCTCTTCATCAGATTGCATTATTGAAATTTGAATTTTGGCCTGTAGTATCTGACTTCACTAACTCTTTCTGCTCATGCTGGCGAGAGAGATGGGTCTTGGACTTCCTGTATGTTTTACAGTTTCCTGCAGGGTGTGAAATGTAGGTAAACTGAAGAGTGTGTGTTGTAGCTTGGCCTAATTCTCTCCCTTTTATAACATTTTCTAAAGAAATTATAATTCCATAAAACTACTTGTAGATGAGTTAAATTACTCGTAGGCTTGCTGCAGTAGTATCACATTGACTTTTGCTTGGAAGCCATCTGGTCTTCTTATTAATATCTAGTAAAGCACTTCATGAAAATGATAACACACTCAACATTCACATACAAATCATATTTTAAAATTAAACTCTTAGATCTTTCATGTAGAAATGCATGAAGTCCTAGTAAATGGACTAGTTATGGGACAAATCTCAGGGAATAAATTCTTCTGAATTAGACAGGCATACACTGTATTGAAAGTATCATTATAATGTGCACAATTTCAACAAAATTATAGCTAATCATAGTGAAATGATGGAGGTTTTTTTGTTCACTTTTCTCAGTAAGTGGATTAATTATCAAAAGTTTCAATTATCAGCCTTGTGTCTGCTATGTTTCATATATTAATGCCATGATCTGTGAGTTGGAAATGAAATTCCTTTACAAATCTGGTGACAAGTCTTGCTGAGATAAAAGATAAAGGTGGCAATATTAACACTAAAGGGATCAGGTTAGGTGTCAAAATAATACCACAGAGAAAGACACTTAAATATGATTGTTTTGAATATGAGACTGGGAAAAGATGAAGTTATATGATTTTGATGTTCTAAAGAACAAAATAAGCAAAATTTGGAAAGGTTAAATCAGCATCTGAAAGCTAATTTTTTTTAGTAGCTGTTTTGATCCCATTTACTCATGAAGGTTTGTGAATGTTCATGAACCTTATCAGAAAGTGTCTTACCAAGTTTCTTATTAAGTGCAAGATGTGAAAACTGGAAGAGGGATTACTAATTGGGACTTGAGTTTGCAAAATTCTTGCATACATGTGCAAGCATATGTATATATATTCAGCCTGACATCCTTGATGCCAAAGTGACTACTCAGGATAATGGAGCTGACCTTAGAGTTGGGCCCAGGAGAAGTGTTTTGGGGTTGTGCCATTGGTCTGGGGCACAGGAGCACAGGGGCATTTCATATAGAATTCATATAATTAGTATTTATTTATTAAACAGAATAATGTATAATCAGGAAACTTTACCTGACTAATCAGTGTTTCTAATCTACTTCAAATAAACCAAGCTAGTGTACTATTTTCTGTCAAAACTGATGTTAAGATTTCTATCTTCGTATTATGCTGAAGAAAATGGGATTACTTTATGTTAATAGACATAAAACCATTTTCAGAGCATGTGTGATTATACTTTTCCTTAAAAAGTAATAGTAGCTTTCAGAGGTCCTCAAGTAAGTCCCAAGATAAGAGAACACAGGCAATGAAATAGTCATTTATTTGCTATCTCTCCTGTAACAATCCTTCTCTTTAAGCCATGTTAGAGATTTAGCACTGAAAAAAGATCAAATTATAAAAAAGTAGCAGTTTTCAGAATTATGGAGGCAGTGACATACAGTATAAACCCAAAACATAAAATATGAGAAAAATAGGTGCATTCATGCCTTGTCTAAAGTAACTGCAGCTACTTTCCTCTCAGTTTTACTGGCCTAATGATCCATAAATTTTACTGCTTCTCCTGGTATAGGAGAAATATGAGGATTGCCTTAAGAACTAGTTGGAAGTCTTGCTAGGTAAAGTCTGATATAATCCTATTTTAAATCTCTCAGCCACAGTTAAGAAAGTGGAGGATTTAGAGGAAGAATTATAATAGAGTTTTTTTTTTTTTTTTCCCCTTTAAAATGTACTGTGCTGGAAGCCTGTATTGCTGTGTCTCTTTTTAGTTAAACGTGGGAGTCAGTGTCACTTGAAAAGAATGCTTAGTGAATCAGGACCTTTGTTTCTTGATAAAGCAGACTATTTAATGTCAGGATATGCAAAAACCTCGGCCATAATTCTTTTGTTTACATACAATCTAATATTATGATCTGTAACTTCAGCTGATGTCAATCAACATACACCTTGATCCCCGTGGTTCCAGGTCAGTCTATATCTGATGGGAATGGTCTGGTTGCATTCCCTGTTTTTGGGTCTATATTCATGTATTAAAGAACAATAGTAAATTTTACTGACCTACTGTTTGGATCACAGCTAAAATGCCATAAAATTCAAGAGTGTGTATCAAGCTGTCATGCTGTCCAAGAAGGAAACTAAGGTGATTTATTCCTTATGTTTTCAATGTCACAAGTACCTCTAACATTTAGAATAGACTGGAAGAAGACATCTCTGTGAATGGGCATATGCTACTGATCTTTATTTTGTCCCAGGAGAAAAATTAAAATGCTTAAGGTATTTAGTCTATATAGGAGAAAAAAAATGAACCGCAGTAGCTTCACTTCACTAATTTTAGTTATAGCTTTTAGTTATATTTTTTAATAATTGTTAATTCCAATAACTTACAATTTTGCAAAGCTTACAAAAAAATTAGAGAATTGCAGCAGAGAAATTACATTTCAAAGCATGAACCAGCCACTGGCAGGTGAGACTTCAGGTGTACTGTCTCCATGAGGAGTTTATTCCAGAGAGAACTACTCTGAAGCATTCTGAGGTTGTCTTGGAACACTGAAGTGATCACTTAAGGGTGCCCCTGTTCCTAAAAATACATGTCAGTTTTGCTGCCTTTGAGGAAGAAGCGTCAGTTTTTCACAAGATGTAGTTCTGCTAGAGCTGGAAAGATATTTCACAGTGGCAAATACACACAGTTTAGTTTCTCCACCGGAACACATTAAAAATTAGAAACAAGGACTGCGAGGTGTGATTCATCCCAAAATTGAGAAAAAACATCTCTTCTACTGTGCTAGATTTCAGAGATGCCCAGCACAGACTGCCACAGTAGGATATCAGCTCATTAGCTTTTCCTCTCTCTGCAGGCACAGCTGGATGGCATTTCAGCTCCCAAAAGCAAGTTCTACACGATTGATGCTCTCTCTTTCGCTGCGAGGTTAGACTTACACTGCAGAATTTCAACTTCATTTCTTTCTACACATCTCCTTCTTCTGTGTCCCTCACAGCTGGAAGAGCATTCTGTTTCACAAATAATAAAAGAAAAAGAGAAATTATTGTAGACCACAGGTTTTAGGTACACGGGTAAGTCAGCTAGTCTGACTTCCCATCTGCACAGGCCAGGTGTTCTATTCACATTGCACATAGGTGTTCCAGGGGGCTGCAGTCCAGACTGAAAAATAAAATGAGAACATAAAAAGAACTCTGTTACTTCCTGCTTTCCTTCTGTTAATTAAAACAATACTAGCCAAGAAATTAGCAGCTCTTCTGTGAAGATGATGGCAGATGAGGCATTGACAGAGCCTTAAAGAGACTCCGCTGGGACAGGAGGCACCCTGAGGGTGGGAAGGCAGTGGTGGAGCAGCAAGAGGGCACCCATCCAGCAGGGTGTAAGTCTGTGACTTCTGGCAGTAGGAGGAGGGCTACATTTCAACCTACAGCTGTTTAATATTAAATATAATATTATATTAAATATACTCAATGCCCTGGCAGCAGAGGAAAAATAAGTCCTGTTGGGGAAGGATCCTGGGCCAGATACCTCAGCTTTTGCAATTAAGATCAGAGCAAGTGGAGATAAGAGATAAGTGCAAGTGGAAGAGGTGGCATGAAAAAGGAGCACTGGCATGGATGAAACAGGCCATTCAGCACAGATATGAGGACAGAAAAGGGAGGAATAATTGCAACTTCTGTTGAGGAGACCTTTGAATGTTGAAAAAGTACAGGAATAAACAAGAGTCCAAAGTGAGACAGGACATAGTTTGATGTGGTGTGGTGGAGGTCAGTAGCAGATTGCCTGGACAGAGGAGGTGTATGGGCCTTAAGTAGCTATTTCTTGTCCTCATGTCCTCATCTGGAGGGAGGGCACCATAGCACTGAGCAAATCAGGAAGCTGAAATATTTAAGGTATTCTTACAGACAAAGCCCTTTTCTGGGACCACTGCTTCTATCAGTGTGGCTGGGAAAGAGAGAATTAGATGACTTTTGAGGAGCAGAAGCTTCACAGGACTATTTAGAGCAGCTAAGTGGCTTCAGATCTGTGGGACTGAATGAGATACATCTGGAGGTATACTGAAGGAGTTCACTGAAATGATGGTGAGACTAAGCTAAGAAAATGCATGTTGATCAGGAGATTCCTGCTGACTGGAAAAAAGCCAACACTACATCCTTCTTTGAGACATGTGAGGAGGAGGTGGAGAACTGTAAACTCAGTGGAGTCCAGGCTGGATAAATGACAAATTTTCAACTCAGCAGTCTAGTGTTTTCTGCCAAAATGGGATGTTGAGAAAATGGAAAGAGGCAATGAGAGCAATATAACTAACCAGAGATACATAGCACGTAGAAACACCCATTCCTGGTTGCCTTGAAGACTCAGCTATGGCTATGGCTCACCTTATGCAGTTGTGGGAATGGCCTTGCTTGGAGCAGGGTGAGGCACTAGATGACTTTCAGAGGCCCCTCCCTCCAACATTTCTAAGGGTCTGTGACCACCGCAATAGAAAGACAAGAACTGGTCGTGTAATTTTGCATGGACTAGCAGAACACCTTACACTCATGTTTTCTAAAACCTTCTGCCATGTAGGTTTGGTATCTGACTTAATGTATGGATTCTGTTGTCTTTTTTGTATAGAGATAGTATTTCCACCAAGGACATCCATGTCTAATAAATAGCACTTGAAACTATCTTACTGCTAATGCCTTGGAGTCTGTTGGATGAGACTCACAATGTGGTTTTCTGTAATATAATAGAAGATAGTGGGTGCCAATAAATGTCCATTGATATAGCCAGCTACACTGGAGAGCATTAGCTAATAATAATTGTAAAATAAGTTGTTGGGCTATGATCGTTCTGTTTGGCTTATGCAGTTTTATACTCCTGGAAGACTGGCTTTAAATTTATCTTTCTGACTGAGAAAAATATTTTACCTTTTAAATGTTCCTGGGGAACAAAATAACTTTACTTCATAAAAGACCTTATTTGGTTTTATAACAATAGCTTTTCATTCTTGCAGATCTGAATTATGGATATGTCTGTAGCCTAAAACAGTAAATTCAGTCAGTCCTTCAGATAACGATGTTGACTACAGAGGAAAACATTTAAATAGCCCAAGTATTCCCTTTATAAAAGCAGGCTCTGCAATATAATTAGGTCAGTAACAGTAACATGTTGATTATACTTACTAAAAAAAGAAGGAGCAAGAGGCTTTTAAAATTATTTGTTGTAAAGTTTCTAGAGTCATATGTACAGCAAAGAAATAGATTTTATGGAAATGGAAACATTTCTCTAACTCAGAGAACTTTTGTAATTTTGGTATATATCCATATGTTTAAATTAAATTTTAGGCAGCTAATGGATCAAATAACTGCTTTTGCAAGATCAAGCATTATGATTGAATTGTATTCCTAATTTTACCCTATTTATTTTATACTTTATTTAATTTAGAAAGAGGTAGTTACAATGTTATATGGCAACAAATGATATTGTTATAGGAAAAGAATTTGAAGTAGAATTTGAACATTGTGTTTCAAGTATACCTTTTCAGGAATGGATATGTTCCCATGCAGCAGCAAATCAACTACTACTTTTGCTGTATTCTTTTCTTTCTCAGGTGGGTAATAAATGAAATTTAGATTCTACAAATGTGTGTAGATAGCAATTTTTTGGTGGTGGAGGACAAACACATATGATTAACCTTGCCAAGGTCAGAACAATTCCTTCCCTTCTCTGGGACTCAGACTCCATCCCCAAAAGATCACGAGTCAAAGAAAAGCAACCCCTTTATTTCAGGTTGATTTAAACATTTTTTATTTTTTCAAAGTGTATCTGTAGTGTGATTTGGCACTCCACTCAAATCCCTCAAAGACAAAGTAAAATATCAGTGTTATAGTAGAGGTTTATCTTCAATCACTGTCTCTTTCTTCCTGTGAGATCTGTAGGGATAGTGTAAAGCAATAAAAGAACCAATTTATCTAAGGGTCTGGCTCAAAGCCAAGACTAAAAATAAGTGCAACAAAAATCTCTCTGAAGCAGTGCCATGCATCAAAATGCATTTATAGAGAAAATGTCTCCCTATTAGAGAGCCAGCTGGGTCCCAGGATGCATCAGGCACAGCATCACCAGCCAGTCAAGGGAGGGGATTGTCCTGATCTGCTCTGCACTGGGATGGCCTCAGCTCGAGAGCTGTGGGCAGTTTTGGCCACCACAATATAAGAAAGACATTAAACTACTAGAGAGTGTCCAAGGGGGACTGTGAGGATGAAGGGACTGGAGGGGAAGCCATATGAGGAGCAGCTGAGGTCGCTTGGTGTTTTCAGCCTGGAGGAGACTGAGGGGAGACCTCATTGCAGTCTGGAACTTTCCCATGAGGGCAAGAGGAGGCACAGGCACTGATCTGTTCTCTCTGGTGGCCAATGACAGATCTCAAGGAAATGGCGTGAAGCTGAGTTGGGAAGCTCATGTTGGATATCAGGAAGAGTTTTTTCACCCAGAGGGTGATTGGGCACTGGAACAGCTCCCCAGGGAAGAGCTTACAGCACCAAGCCTGACAGAGTTCAAGAAGTGTTAGGACAGTGTTCTCAGGCACATGGTACATTTCATTTTGGGGATGATTTGATTCTTGGGGTGTCCTGTGCAAGGCCAGGAGTTAGAGTTCGTGATCTTGATGGGTTCCTTCTCGCTCAGCATATTCTGTGATACTATGATTCTAGTTGTTTTAAATCAGTGCCAGGGCCGCCAACATGCCAGGCAAATTTGGAAGCATTTTTCTGCACTGTGCAGTTCTGATGCTGACGTAAGTGATTTCCAAAGTGGCGTGAGATCTTGGCATGAGATCTGCATACACATTTTGCAGACTGAAGAATGTATTATAGAACACAGTAGAGTGAAAACTGCCCAAGGTGGCACCACTGTTGTGTTTCACCAATGTGTCAATTCTGTAGCATCTCTGCCAACCCAGCCCTTGGCTCTTCTTTCAAAGGAAAGATGAACTCTGAAATTCTCTGGGAAAAAGAAATTGATGAAAATCGATTAGACTTTACTTCCAAAATTTATCAAACCCCAGTAATCTATTCTTACCCACCACCCACACCACCCACATTATCCTCTTTTCTTTTCTTTTTTTTTTTTTTTTTTTTTTCTTATTCAAGTCATATATTGCAGCAAGGCTAAATAATTTTCATTCTATGCTGTGCCCCTCACACAAAGAAATTTGCGGTTCATGGGTTTTAAGAGAAGATTCTTTTTAAGGATGCATAATTAATCTGTCTCAGAGAAAATCAACTATTATCAACAAATATTTAAAAATAAGTAAAATAGTATCTGTACTTCAGTGTGTCCTGTACATTCCTTTATCTGACATGAATACATTCCTGTAAAGCCAAAGATTTTAGTAGGAAAGCTTAATTGTGTTGAAAGAAGCAAAATGCAATACAAGCAAAAATTATGTTTAGATGAAGGTGAGTGTCTTGTGAAGGTCAAGAGGCAGTAAATGTTCAACAAGATAGCTAGTTTTAAAATACAACTAAATACCTATCTTTCTATTATTATCCACACTTTGGGTTTTATCTTCATCATTATGCAGTTTTTCAAAATCTTATACATAGTAGGAGACTATTACTACATTGAAAAGTTATGATTGCTTTATACTCTGATATAAAGAGTGGTTTTGCAAGAGAAAGATACTTTCTATAGCTCTTCATAACTTAAAATGTTTCACTATTTGCAGCTTCTTAAAGCAATATGAAAATATTCCTAGATGTATTTCTCAGCAGGGTGCGACATTGTCAGAAACTGGCTGATTTCAGGTACATCTCTGAATATCACTTACTGTCCACTTTTTACCTGTGGTCACTATAAAACTTTTGCCAAGTCTAACAATTGATCCTCAGTTGCAAGGCATTCACCAACTTCCCCAGCCTCAGAATTTCTATAGATCCTCAAGAATAGTCATCTGTGTCGAGGGCTGTTCAAAGATCTTGTCACACGTGTACAGGTAGCTTGTTCACTCTCAGTGATATCTCTGCCTGGGCAAAAGGAGAAGTTGAAGCCACAAGCAGCTTTTATGGAATCTCCAGCACTGACTACTCTTAGAAACTAGATGTTAAATAAACAGGCAGCTGGTGAGCCTTAGTACAGTGAACTTTTTTTGCAGATTCTCCTTTGTAACCACCAGTGAAGATTCAGTCTCGCCTTATATTGAACCCTTTGCTCTACCTGCATAGAGCACACCAGCTGATGTAACGTTCTGGGAAAAATTCACTTAAAATTGACTGATAAATAATAAAAGAAAAAAACACTTTCTGTAGCATAAAACAGAATGCTACATTCTGTAGCATAAAACCACATTCACACATTTAATTTAATCTGCTAAGCTCTAGGAGTATTCTCCTGTCTTTTCAAGGCTGGTCCAAATTGTGGTAGCAGAGACAACAGTCAGGTATAAATACACAATGAGTCAGTAAGTCACAATCTTTTGATTTTTGTGGTTGAAGTTCAGCTTTTGTACTCTGTGAAGGAATAATACAGTAGTAGAAAAGAGACCCTGAAGTTTCTGTCTAACTGGAAACTCAAGATCAATTGGTTCACTCAGCCACCTGACAGAGAAGCTCCTTTATTTATGTTTTAATCTGAGAAGCAACCTCTCCTATGGCCTCCAGGGATTGCCTAATAAGTAAAAAAACCCAACCCATTCTTGTTCTCCTGGTAATTGAAGCAAGGCCACTGAACCTTAAAGACCTGTACTAATGTATAGGAGCAAAGGAGTTTATATTGGTACAATTAATTGATCCACATGTCTGAGGACTGGTTCACAGGTGAGTTGTGTAATTCACTGAAAAACAGTCAGGTAACTTTTCAGGTACTGAAGTTTCTAAGCAGATTTTGGGTAACAGCAACATTTTACAGTGTAATAATTGGTCAAAATATTATAGTGAAACTTCATTAAAATCTCAAAATAAATAATCTCAAACTCTAAAGAATAAAGGAGCTGCAGGTGTCTCTCCCCTGAGAAAACTGTCTCCACTTTCCAGATGTTCTCATGCTCAGACTGATAAGAAATAATTCAAGTTTACAACACCTCCAAGCAAACCCTTAGGAAATAAAGACTATTCTGTATTTTCAGACGCTATTTCAGATGGTGCGGTTGTAAAGTTGCTGACATTTGATCTAGATCCAGAGGAAAAAACCAGTGAATAAACCATATCTCCCTATTAATTGGCAAAACTGGTTTAGTCTAATGCAGTTTTCTTAGTCCTGAAATCACACGAGCCCATTAAATCTCATTTGCAGTTCTTGGTCTTAGACATATTTTCCCATTTCACAAAAGCTGAAGAATTGAAAGATTAAAAATATCACTACAGGCATGATTTTCTTTCCTTTTGCTGTGGTGTGAATTTTGTCTATCACTTATGTTTGATTTTTTCTTTCTCTTTTTCTTTTCCTTTAAATAAATTGAGAAAGGTCATTTTGTAGCTTTTCACACTTTCTCGGGTCTGAAGAACAAGAATACATTCACATATACAGAGAAAAATGTATGAAAAAGCATCCTGGTTATCAGGATAGATATATATTTTTTGTATAATTTTGATTTACCACTAAATGCGACAAGGAAAGAAGAAAAAGCAGCAAAGTACTACAGAAGAGCAAAAAATTAGGTAATAAATATACATCCAGCATGGTTATAATATTATGTGTGTAACAATAACATTTTCTTCTCTCATTGTTCGGAAGGCAGTATAACCACATTTCTGGTACTGGGCAGTGCATGGGTCACAGAGAGTTCTGTAAAAATATGCAGTAAATGCAAATATCAATTCTCTGACTTCAGAGAATGCTGAAATATTTCTAGGTTTAATTCAGTTGTTTATGTGAAAGAGAAGATAACAGTGCACAAAGCCACACTTTAGTGTATTATTTTGCTTGGAACCATTGCTTTGACTTTGGGCAACTTTCTCCTTGGGAAACTCATTTCACCCTTCTTTGTGGAATTAGTACTTAAAAGCGCCTGGAAAGAGCAGCTATTTATTATTCCGATAACAACAAGAAGAAATTCACAGGAAGGGAAGAAGAAAAACTATTTACATTGTCCTTGCTTCCTTGTGTTGTTATCACACGCTGAAGAGACAGTGTCGTCTTCAGTTGCACCAATTCACATGTGCATGCTTTGCACAGGCTAGGGAATCAAATCAGATAATTTTACTTGCAATCTGTGTTTATATCTATGTATGAAATAACGATACATTCACAGCTCCAGTGTCTCTTCAAAATCTGTGTCCGGTTCTAAGCCCCTCTATTTAGAAGAGGCACTGCAGTGCTAGAGCATGCCCAGAGAAAGCCAAAGGGGAAGATGAAGGGTCTGGAGCACAAGTCCTGTGAGAAGCATCAGAAGGAGCTGAGATTGTTTAGCCTGAGAAAAGGAGGCTCAGGGGAGATCTTCTTGCTCTCTAGAACTCCCTGAAAGGACGGTGTAGCTCAGTGGGGGTTGGTCTCTTCTCCCAGGCAATCAGCAAAAAGACAAGAGGACACAGTCTTCTGGGCAGATACTCCAGGGCATATTTAGGTTAGTCATTAAGAGGAAATACTTCACAGAAAGGATGATTAGAC
>VYXF01006516.1:1090694-1110793 GCA_013397295.1 Polioptila caerulea | reverse complement strand
GCACAGCGCCCCACGGCCCCGCCGGGAGCAGGGGTGCCCGGGGGGGCGGCGGGCCGGGCAGCCCGGGCCGCACCGGGGCACCCGGCTGCGCAATGGCGTCGCCGCCGAGGAGAGGCAAGGGCTGGCGCAGACCCCGGCACGGCTCGGTGAGGGGAGCCTGAGCCATCGCTCCCCGCCTCAGCTGCTGGGGCAGCCGAGCGGCTGCTCCCGCAANCGGCTGCTCCCGAAGGCGGGAGGGTTTGCGTTGAAGCAGAGCGAGCCGGGGCCTGCGGCAGCCCCGGGGCCGCTGTGCCCGCCGAGCAGGCTGGCAGCGCCGTGCCCGGCCATGGCAGCAGCCACACGAATCCGCTGCCCTGGGTTCGGGTGCTTCGCAAAGCCCGATCCTGCAAATCTCCATGAACGCTCCCACTAAACTCCGAGGACATTTTCACGTGTGAGACTTAACTCGCCTGCAAAAGTATTCCCTGCACTAGGCCTCGCTTAAACTATCCATGGCAACCTGAGTTTAAATGCCCCGTCATCTAAAAACCAGTTGCAACCCACACATTGCATCCCAAACTGCTGCAGCACCACACCACCTACTCTGTGACAGCAGAGCGTCCCAGCAGAGCCCTGAGACAAGCTTCCCTCTTCTGTGTTGCTTTTCACACCACCTATTCTAATAACACCAAGTTACAACATCACCAATGCACAGGTAACTAGCGCAGCGGAGTTCGTGAAGGGGTGCGTGTTGCAGGGCTGGAACGAAATTATTTTTTTGCGACTGCCTCTGTTCAGCCTTAATATTAGCATTAATACTTTCATTTTCCTCATTTAAATACAATAAAAGGGAAAATTGCCTTTGCTTATTGTTACTAGTCAGGTTTTGCAATTCCAGTTTTTATAAGGCGATAAAGTCAGGGAGAAGTTAGTGCACACCTTTTCTGTTGCTGGGCTCAGTGCCCTCAGCCGCAGCTTATTTTAAATCATGGGATCCCCAATAGCAGCTGGGAAAAGAGTTGGGGAAGAAAGAAATAATTCTTGGAATATCATGGAGTCCAAGCATCATTTTAGGAAGCCTGAAATTGAAAGCACTGGGTTGGTTTGTTTTGGTTTTTGTTTTTTTTCCTCTTTAAACCCAAGCTACTCAGGATGCTTTCTGGCTTGGCTAGAAAGACAAGTTTCCCACATGTTTCTGTTCTGGAAGAATTTTGAACTGCTTTTAGGCTAAATTCTTACCTGTCTTAACTCTACTGTCTCAGCAGAATACAGAGTACATTACTGATACATATTTTTGGTAGACTTGAAAAGCAGTGTGTACAGCTTGATTGCTGTCTGTATTTCGCCATTCATTTTAAGTGAGGCTCTTTTGATTGATGTGAGGAATTTGTTTGAAAGGATGAAGGGTATGCCACAGCTACCCAAGATGCTACTTACAATTGCACCATACCTCAGCTAACAGAGATTTTTCATTATGATTGTTACGCTTTTAAAAGCAAATGAGTTCATCAAATTGCTATTTCTGGAATACACTTAAAGGAACATTAAAATGCATTAATTTCATTAAAATAAATGAGCAGATAGGTAACAAAACAAGTATCAGCCAAATAAGCAAGGTCTCAGCTATGAAGCCAAATCCAGCCCTGGTGAAATCATCTGAGTTGTGCTTGTCTCCAGCACATTTAATTTGGCTTCTGCAGTCACACAGCTGACGCTTTATTTGGTTTTCAGAGGTGTGTATATTAAAAATATGCGAGCCGTGCTTCTTCTCCAGCGTGATTAACCACTGAAGTTAAATTCACCTGGTTCCTATTTAGCTCTGCTGTGCAGTCCTATCACACATGCAGTTTCTGGTGTGTGTACACACCTGAGATGCAGAGAGGCATTCCCAGCCCCTGTGTGGGTCTAAGGGACGTGAGCTGTGTCTGAAGTGAGGGTGTGATGAGGTGGATTTCAGCAGAGGCTGTTCACAACCAGCTGCATATATATGCTCCAGTTAATAGGCTGTACTGGAGTCTGTGCTACCATCTTTCATTACTGCTGTTACTCATGCCAGTGAGAGTAAAGGAAGGGTTGATGTGTCTGTAATCACGCATTAATTTGCTATGTAGATATATCCTAAGAACCTCTCAGCCCAGGAAAATTATGGTGGAATAAGGTCGGATGTGAATGTAAAGCAGAACTGTGTTCAGATAGTTTATTCATTCTGGAATGACCAAGTTGTTTCCTGGTTTCACTCAGTTTCTTGAATTACCTTAATCCACTTTCAAAGTGGATTAAGGTAATTCAAGAAACTGAATTCTTATACTGGTGTAAGAATTGTCTACACATGGGTTTAGTCGAACATAATTACTGCAGTGTACCTAATAAGTGTCTTGAAATAATTCGGTGTGTAGACAAGTCCAGAGTCCCACAAGTGACAACAACAGAATTTGGTCATTTTGTATAACATGAGGTTAATTTAGCCCAACATTTGACCTACTTCTTTCCTCGTGAAACATATTTACTTCATTACAGGTTTTTCTTCCTCAACAAAACTCCCACAACAGAAATGTATTTACGATCAGTTTCAAGATAGCAATGCCATGTACACTCCACTAAAAATAAACAATTTAACCAGTATATACTCTAAATACCTTCTCAACTGCCCTGAAGAGGAGAAAAGGCTCTTTACTGGAAGAACTACCAGCTTCTCAGTCATAAATATTTTGAGCAGGTTGTTCCAAACAAAAGGAAAACAAACCCCAAAGCTCTTCTCTGCCCTCTGAGACACCCGTGATCCATTTGACTGCATTCCATTCGTAGCAATAGCACCCAGTCTGACTTAGCAATATTAATTCCTGAATGAGGAACTTCACAGACTCACACAGAAGGGTTTGCAGAACAACAGGGCCTTCAGCATAGAGAGCAGGACCTTAAGAATAGAGAGCTAATTTATAGTTTGCTCACAGAGGTCTGAATCAGGGAGAACCTACCTGAAACCCAGGCAGCCTCACTGCCTCTGCTCTGAATCAGGTGTATTGCATCACTGGCATACAGGGAAGTGACTGAACGGATCATGAAAACATACAAGATGTTTTGTGACCTTGTGCCAAGCACAAAGTTTGTCAAATGTCATTCAGTGTTACTCCATGCCACAGACATCCATGGAAGAGAGGAGACTAATGTGAATGAAGCCTCCTAAACTTTAAACTTAAGACTATTTGTTGGTTTGCTTTTGTCTGAAGTGGGGGGATAGAACCAAACAAATCTAGATGAGGTAGAAATTACATAAGCTCAGGGAGTAAACCAGCCAATTTTTTGAAAGAAGCATAAATTGAAAAGCCAAGTGATACAAATTACTGACCCTTTAAACATTGACATGGAGAGGGGGGAAAGCCGTTTAAAGCTATGAAGAAGAAAAAATCCAACTTCTACTTTGTGTCAAAATTCAACTTTGTGTCAAAGACTGCAGTGTGTCACACAATACAGAGGGTAACCCAGGGTCTTCCCTTAGAGAGAAGAAGTGGTCCCAGCTAGTCTGTGTAGCAGGCAATGATGCCCACAGGATTCTTGTTTTGTGATTACAAGCATGGCTTTGCCCTCCTGTGCTTGTCTTGGTTAAGGATATAGGGAATGAATTTCACCTACAACTCCCTCATGCCAAACCCACTTTTTTAAGTAAGAATAATTCTGGTAACAAAATAAGCATTGACTGGAGAAGGTAAATGTGGAGGAATATAAACAAGAAATCAAGTACTTAAATTCTATGGTGCTGAATGACTTTGACCATGTGTCTTGATATTAAGGCTCAAATATTAAGCCTGGTATTAAACTCAGATTGAAGGCAATGAAAGTTTTATAGGAGCATGCCTGATCTGAAATCCTACTTGAATTTAAAAAAAATTGATTGGATTTCTGTACACTCTGCTTCTGCTGAGAGGTCTCTGAGCATTGGATCCGTCTGCAGTGCTGGGGTATCCTGGCTCTCCCCCACTCCTGTCATTACAGGGGCATTACTCATCCAGTGAGGAAGGTGTCTGTAAATCCCAAGACGATTGGCACAGCACACACAAGAGGAAATCTCAGCGCACAGCCAATGCCAGGCAATGAAGGATCCTCTGTGGGAATTGGTTAGTAGAGCCAATGTTTGATATTTGTCGTAACAACCACCGACTGTTTTGTTTTTTGTTCTAACAATGTGAATTATGCATTAAACATTAATACAAGTGAGTGTACTTTCTTTTGATCTTCAAGTATAATCATTTCTAATGAGAGCTTATACATGAGCATTGAAACAAATCCCTGAGTCATGTGAATTTACATTGGTTTTACTCTGTGGGAAAGATCCCACATGAGTTACTCATGTCTGTAAAATATAACATACTTACAAGAAAAAAATGGGCTTGCATTTGTCTGTTGGAACATAAATATCTGCATAGACATTTGGCTTGTGCCCTAGCAGTAATGAAACATTAAAAAGTTAATTTATCAGAGATCAGGATTCAGAGTGGGGCCCTCAACTAATGTGAGATCCAAGTCTGCTCAGAATAAGCTCACATCTTAGTTTCTACCATCTGGCTTCTTACAAGAATTGAGTCTAGTATCAGAGGAATTTGAACTAGCTCTAAGTAAAGGGATCAGAATTTGGCTTGCTTGATAGAGATAAAAGTTGCCAAACTGCCATCACCAAGTTATAATATGCCAATCCATGGCAGGCAAACTGTGCAGTGCTAAGTGGCGCCTCTCCAAATGCCCTTGACAGCCAGTGCGGGCCAGACCCTCTGTAGAACCTGCTTGGCCATGTTTAATATCTGCACTTCTTAAAACAACAGTCACAAATGGTGCATTCCATAAAAACATAAACACTGTGGATTGTGCAACTGCCAAGACAGTTATTTAAAATGCAAACAGAATTTAAGCCCTTTCCCCTTTGACACGCTGCACAAACATTAAACCAACAAGCGATTAACAGTCTGCACTTCAGCAGCCGTGCTGTGTGTGGAAGGGACAGGCAGCACACTGGGAAAAGTACAGGTGCAAAACAGTACATGATGAGCCTCATTCCTGGGGGTGCAGGTACTCACTACAACAGTTCCAGAATGCCTCTTGCCTTTCCAAACAGACCTCAATGCCAAAGGTTGCAGGAGGTGGCTGTCAAGAAGGTATTATATTTAATGGCAGATAGAGCCTATCTATGATTAAGGTCATATCTCAGGAATTCTCAAAAGCCCATTAACGTGTTTTATTCTTAATGTGTAAGTGCTAGAGGAGTCCTGGAAGCCAGAAATCCAGGATTACCCCACATTATTCAATGGTTTCACAGGAGGCTACAGTCATGCTCTCTGCTGCTTCCCTTCTCTTGCCTGAATAACCTTAAATGCTGATGGTAGAGCTTCAAAAGGAGAGTGGAAGCAGCCTTTGTATAGAATAGTTTATGGACTGGAAGAAGAGCAAACACAAAACCCTTGATCCCTGAACTTGAATTCTCCAAGTCCTCTGTTTTATATAATGGCAGAGGAACCAACACTATTGCAGTAGAGAAGAAAGCACCCAAGACACTGCATTATGGAGCCCCAACACTGTTTCTATTAATTATCTTCTCTGAGGTTGCACAACTTCACCTGGCATGTTAAGTTAAGAGATGGGTAGGTCAATATTGGGTCTTAAATAATTTTACATAGAAGGACCTCAACTCTGTCTAGACCCTGCTTGAAGCACATTGACATTATCCAGCTTTAAAAGTTCAGTGAGTCTTCTGACTGTTCAGAATGCGTCAGTACGTCCCCAGGCATGCACAAAGAGCTGTGCTTGCAGAGATGGGATAGATACAGGTAGAAAATGGTGTACAGAAGCATGCAGGGAAGCCTCTCTAAGCATCAGCCAGGGTGACAAAGCGTGCTGGCCCATGGGTTCCCAGGCTGTATTCACAGTCCTGGAATGCCTGCTGGAAACACTCCCCTATAATTTAGCTCATTTGGTGTGCATTAAAGATGCTCATTTCTAGACCCCTAAGTGAAATGTGATATTGAACTCATTCTCCCTCTTACATCAGCAGGCCTCAGCAGATGGCCAAGAGGCCATGGATGGGAAGGGGAAAGCACCAGTTTTAATCCAGTTGTTCATGATGGAAAACTGTGAGAAGAGTGAAAAGTTCTTATTCCACAGACCAAGGCATTTACTTACATTTAACTGCCTAACCTCACTCAGAACCCTGAATTCCATTACTCTATATGAATGTTATGGTATGGCAAAGTCTTATTTGTTAACTACCTGGTCAGAGCCACAGACTAGAAACAATAGATATGCAGCAGTGAAAGCCCAGTGGAGTCATACCAGTTTATACTAGCTGAAAATCCAGTCTTCAATTTTGAATTAAAAAATTGAGACTTTGCATTTTCTTTGGCATTTTGGTCATATTATACAGGAAAGAAAAACTAAGCAAGAAAATAAAAAATAAACTTGTAGCTATTTATATAAGACAGAAGCAGATCCAATGTGAAATCTTTAGCAATGAAATTCTACATCCAGATTATTAGGTATTTCAGTGTTGGTGCCGTGTGGATTACTGCTTAACTTTAAGGCAGCAAGGTAAGCTCATTTTCTTGCCTCTGCCTTTTTAGCCACCATTAGAGCTGCAACATTCCCATCCTCCAGGGAGAGGGAGAGAAGTTACACAATGGGTGTTTTTCCATGGGCGGATGTCTAAATGTGAAGGGAAACAATTGAATTTTAATGACAATTTTGAGACTCTTGAAGTTGATTTCTGGGCAATGCAGAAATTAGTGGGTCTTGCTGCTGCCAAGAGCTGCATGTTCTCCTCTCCTTCTGATGTTAGCAGGATTACAGGTCTCAGGTTTTGGCAGAAATAACTCTATTCAATGGAGGTCCTTCTCTCTTGCCTTCTCTCAAAAGGGAGAGCAAGAGACCTGCTGCTGTCAGGCCCAACCAAGTGTCAGTGCAGAGCAGTGGCTACAAAAAGCAGGGTAACTGCACCAGATTTACACTACCAGGGATGTGTTCTCATTAGGTTTTTACAGCATTATCTGGGGTGGAATGATAAATTTGTTAGGTGCTGCACAAAACATTTCAGCAGAAAAAGCTCCTGCATCCAAAAGCACTACAAAAATGATTGCGGAAGGAGAGAGGCAAACAATGGGATATCCTGGGAAAAAAGGTACACCAGTGATTGCAGCAAAGTCAGCCAGCTAGGAAGGCTTTTCCTACACGCAGGGTAACGTTAATTCTGCCAAGGAGGCAAGTTATTTCCTTTTTAGCTATGGTATTTCCACTGCATTACTGAATCATGGTTTGTTAATAGCTTACAAACACCAAGTTTCAAAAGCTTTAGGAACTTTGTCATACCTGAGACAATATGTACCAATTAATCAATTTCTATAAAAATACATGATCCAATAGGTTTTCGGGTTGTGGCTGTCAGGGTGGGGTTTTTTAATGCCTTTAATAAAGAAAGGATGATTTTGGTCTTTTTTTTGTCTTCTTTGAAGATTCAGAAAGGAATATAAAGGATAGTCCCGAAATCTGTATGTATCTACTTGTAGATAGAGAAGTAGAAAATAAAAGATGCTTCAAAATGAAAAAAATGAAATTTAAAAGATGCTTTAATCTGCTCTGTAGTTGGATGATAGAATGTCAAGTGTTTTCACCAAAAGCACGAGACCCACTACTGAGGACTGTCTTTTCAATTCTGGGCTATGCTATTATAGCCCCAAACAGGTCATGGAAGGGATCAGCCTTCCCCATGTTACCCCTCTGGTCAGATGGCAGCTCCAGCCAAAAGGAAAAAAGAAAAGAGGACAGCCGTAGCCACCTGGCACTGTCTTTTTGCACAGCAAAAAGCAGGCAGGGGAGGAGGGACCTGGTACCCAGCCAGGTGTGGCAGGACTTACAAGCCAGGCTGCCAAGCTGGAGCTCATCCTCTGAATGGGATTCTGCAGGGGAGGGCACAGAGAAGGTAACATTGGGGAACTGCTTCCCTTGCAAAGATCTCTGCGTCCCCATTTACCCTCTCCCATGAGATGGCCAAACGTGCCTCTTATTTGGCAGAAGATTTTCAGCCTGGTATTGAGTGTGTGACTGCGTCCACCAGCCTGCTACAATGTGTGCATAAAACATCATCCCTTAACGTGTTCCTGAAGTTCTCTCACATTGCAGCCAGTCCTCATTTCAGTTACAGGAGAATTAAAAAAAACATTAGGGAGACTCACATTACTGACTGATACCAAACTATTTTTTCCTGTTTTTCATATACAGTACCCAGATTTTAGCTGTGTCCATTATTTCCTTCTACTCACTTATTTCACAAACTTAGAGCAAATTTTTGCACTGTACTACTGGATACTACGGTACAGTTCATTGCTCTACAACAATTTCACTAGTTTAGAAACTCCATGTTAATGTTTTGCCACTAGATTTCTGCTGAGAAGTAGAGGCACTAGCTCACAAGCATCCCTTCCAAGTCCTTACAGGGCCTTCCCGAGCACCTGTGTTATGCTTATCAGGCTTGCACACACAGCTAAGTCTCTGTGCCCCTGCTCTGAACCCTTGGGACATGGGTGCTCAGTTAAGACTACAGAAAAAGGAAAAGCATGGTCATGATCAACAGTCAATCATTTTAATGGCTGTTAATGTGAAAACATATTCCTAATCTTACTTACTACAGCCAGATATACAGTAGGAGACATGGTTTTGCATGAATCAATTTCTTTTTTTCTTTTGAACTCTTGTATGACCAATGATTTTTGAGAGATTGGTGTAGTAATGTTCAGTTGTTATGAGACTGTTGCTTCATATTTCTACCTGTGCAGATGGGATATCATGTTTCTGTCTAAGCTACCAAGACCACTCAGAGTTAAAATCCAGAAACAGTTTCCTCTATTCCAGCAGTAGTTGGCATTTCTCAGGACAATTCTTTAGGTACAAGTCCAATAGAAATGGCCTTTCACTATTTTCCACTACAGTTCAGGTTTTCTGCCTCAGCCTTTATGCTGCTGTGAGCATGTACAAAATTGGATGCTAGTTTTCATCCCCCTGCCCTCAGCCCAAGAAATGCTATGCAAGAATAATTCCATCTGATTGCACATAATTCTACTCTTGCACCTAGAAATACAGGAGTTATCAGTCAAGAAGTTCTTTGGGTACCGGAAAGACTAACAGGTCTTCCAATCCTCATACAGGTGACCACAAGGTACAAGCTTTATAGACATTTGATGAATGACAGGTTGACACTAAATGAAAGAGTGTCACAAAGCTCTAGAGGAAATCGTTGAAACAAGGTTTTAGGAGTTTGTGAAGGCACCGTGAAATGAACGCACTTGATGAGGCCACAGCGTGTGTGAGGAAGGTGTGTGCAACCTGCTCTGTATTCCTGAAATGATCACCAGCATATCATTGGGAACTTGGGCTTCTGAGAGTCATTTCTCTCTGTGCCTCAGTTCCCTTACAGGAAAGTCAGGATTATGGCTTTTGCACCCCTTGGATGAGCAGAACAAGTTCACTGTTAAATGTCAAGTGTTACAATCAATCACAGGTTTACCACATCTTTTCTGCTCAACCATTTAAAACTATTAGTATCAAAATAAGCCACTCAAAAATTAGTAAAGATTGCAGAAGTCCCAGACTGTGGAACATGAATCTCAGTGATTTCAATGGATGTGATGCCAGTCTCAGGGATAAGATTAGCTTCAATGTGATTTGAAAGACCCCAGCACTCCAATGACAAATGATTTGTTCTGCATTTTCTGTTAGTTCAGGAAAGATCTATGCCAGTCTCATCACAGTCCCTCAGCCTTTGTTACCCCCACTTTGAATATTAGGTGCTGCTTGCTACCTAACAAACAATTGAAAAAACTTCAGACCCCAGCATTCTATGGTGGAATTTATTGTCTGTTTTCCCTCTTAAATTTTTTTTTATTTTGAAATATTGATGAAAATTTATTTGCCAGGTAATCAGTAAAAAAACAGAGATATAATCCAGTCATCATAGTCACTCTCACTCACATGGGGCTACTGCAGGTGATCCTTTCTTAAATAAATGCAGTTATGCTTAAGGAAGGTTAGATGCTACATTTTCAGTAATTTCTTTCTTCTACCAAAACAGATAATGTTGGATGCATGAAGTTCCACTTTTATGTGGCACTTCCTTTAAAGCAAGTTTGTCACCTTGAGTAAATTTTTCCTTGGTTGTAATGTGATACATATATATATATACACATCTGTATCTGCCATAGATATCTATATTTATCTGTCACACTTACTCCACTGCAAGATGTTATTACATATTGGAAAAAGAAAAACAAAAAGGACAAATTTCTCTACTCACTGTCAAGAGAAGTTTGGTATCACCGGATTTAGAAGCATAAATTCCTTTTTTTTTGCACCTGAACACACCACCCACCCCATCAGCACCCGTTGTCAGTAGCAGTTCATCTATGTGTGCAGCTGAAAAATCTTTTGATATCCAGGTGTCACTGGAAACCATCACTGGGTTACAGTATAATTTTTTTTTTTGACATGCAAAAGATTCAATCAGCCTAAAAGTATTTAACACTTTCTACAAAGATGTGTTATGAAGAACTCCAAGTGTCTCTTGAATATGGAGGAATCACTACTCTGTGTCCTACTAGAAGGCATTCTACTTCCAACATTTTTCAAGTAGACACAATTAATATGGAGGGAGGAAGGAAGAAAATTTTTCAGAGAAAATTCAAGTTAGAGAAAAAAAATTCTTATTTATAGTTCAGAGATCTGTGCTATTTTAATTCGTCATTTAAAGAACTATTTTAAATTATAAATTGCAAGCCTATTTCAGATGTCTTTCTCTTCTCATATGAATACAAAAATATGAAAGAATAAGGTAAAAAAAGATATTAAATAGTGATTTAAGAAAACATTAAGTGATCAGTGTCTGCACAGAATTACATAGTTCAATTCTACTTGAGAACTTTCCTAACTGGAGGAAAATGTGCAAGTTCCTCACCCACTTTAACAGCCGTCATAAATGGGTGGTAAATTTAGCAGCAACAGTTCATTGGCAACTTCCCAAGACTGGCATCAATGTAAGAATTTGTATTTGATATGAATGGGAAAAAAAAATAATTGTTAATGCTGTATTTGAATGAAGGCTTGAAATAGTTAAACACAAAACACCAAAGGTGCCACTCACAGACATGATAACTATTTCAGAGAAGAGGGAGGAGGGCAAACTTCCTACTGCATGATGAAAAACATAAAAGTATGAAGTAGAAATATTTGAAAAAATTAAGGTCTGGAACGACAGCTTTCATCAAAGAAGATGATGTCAGTTCTGTGTGTTTCTGCACAAGAAAACCAAAATGCTGGCTGGGATTTCTGAGCATTTCCACAACCCAAACAGTGACAGGAAGCTATTCAAAGTCAAAAGAGTTTCAGTGTTAACTGCAATGAAAACAGACCAGAGCATTTATCTTAAACAGTTACTTAGAATGAACTGATACTGACTTATCATCTTTTGTCCCTCTGTATTTAGAGCCAGAGCCACTTACACATTACTGATGTATTTTCAAAATCCCACACATGGGCAATAACCTGCAGTTCTTGCAAATATTTTGAGGTAAGGGCTTGCCTGTATTTTGCCAGTGCTGTACCTCAGGGTCATGAGTCACTAAGAAAATATGAAGAAATATTTATTTTTGTGCTTTGAATAAGAAGTCTTTTGTGACAGAATATAAACATGGGGAAAAGTTTCTAAGTTTATTATTATTACTCTATTTACTAAGAATGAAAAATTTTGAAACAGTTGAAATATTATTATGGAAACATGCCATTATCTCCAGTATTTTATGCAAATGTTGGGTCAATATTCTAATTATACTCCTATCCTCTATGATGAAATGAACTCCAGCTCTCTCCATACATGACATAGCAGTAAGAAAAAAGAAAAAATCAAAATATTATTTATTCAGCAACTGAATCTTAGCCAAAGTGAACTACTATTTATTATGGTTAGTGGTAATTTTATATATAGTAAGCATATAAGGCACTTGTAACATTTGAAAGCCTGAGATTTGCATTATCTTGTAGGCTCTTTTAATTTTGTTAGGTATATAACAACAGAATTCAATGCAGGCATTTACAGGAAAAAAAAATTGTTAAGGCTGAGATAAGCGAATAAAAGAAAATAAATACAATATTAAAGTTGCTAACAAAATTCTCAGCAAAATTCTTATGGTTAGGTGCTCTCCTTTCTAGTAACATGTAATTCTCTGCAGGGATGTCAAAGGGACCATTCCCTCCATTTTCCTAAAGTTAGCAAGCCAACATCTGCTAAATGCAGCATGACATGCTGTTTACCTTTGTTGTAAACTTGAGGCTTTTCCATTTCAAAACTGTATAAATGAATCAGTATTCATTCACACCTATGCCTAGAAGTATCCATTACAAAGCAGAGTGCTCATTTTTAATCTCCCCCTTATTCTGATTTTATGCCATATTCCTCTGCACTGATGCTGTTTGAAATTGCTCTAGATACATTAACAAATGCAAAGAAAGTAAAGCAAAAAACGATGGGGATTTTCTCGTAATTTTCTGCAAGTATTTATTGACAGACAAAGGTGATAAAAATGCAGAGGTAAAAGGTCTTGCCTAACATCTCCTTTAAATTCAGTAGTTTAACAAACTACAACAAAACAGAAGTTTTGTCCCCTGCTCCAAAAACTAAGATGGCAAAATCCCAAACTATATGTTTAGATTTGCCTTCTAAAATCATTTGCAATATTTAGTAATTTGTATTCGATGGCAGAATTTCCAAGGGAAATAGTAGAGGGTTGTCTGTTTTGTTGTGATATTTTTAAAATGTATATACATTTCTCATCTGCTGAAAGGAAATCTACCTTCATCAGCAAAAAGCACATGTAAAAAGAAAAGACTAACATGAAAAAATGCAAGCACTCTTTCTTTAATGAATGCTTTTGAATCAGAAAATAATTTTTCTCATGCTGCAAAAACCCTCTTTTTAATGAGCACCCACTAACATCCCTTGTCCCTCTAAGTGTCTAATGAGACAGAAGCAGTCTTTGTTGATTGCATTCTCTAAAATCCATTTTTCCAATTAGGTTTTTATTCTCCTTCTCATCCGTCTGCTTTTATTTAGTTTTGAGCACAGTTACAGCTGTACTTGGGTTAACTTGTGGCAGTAAGGCGTTTGCAGAAGCTGTTGCTCTCAGTAACATTGGCTATTACTGATTACAGCATTGCTTAAGGCAGATTCCTTGTTCTAAATGGCATTGAACATTTTTACCTGGATATTGCAACACCGCATTATGAACACTGGGATATAAACAGAACAGTAAGCAGTGCTGCTGGCCTCTGGATTTAAACAATAAGCCAGCAGACGTGTGTGTGGAGACACAGCTAGAAAATCGAGCTATCACCAAAGTATCTGATGCAATGTCTGTATCTTTCTCTAATTTGCTACTGACCAATTATTACGTTCCACTCTGAATCACAGTCCTAAATAATAAAGGCCGAAGTTTTCATGGACATCTTCTGTGTTTGAGTTGCCACCTTGAAATAGCTAAAGCTGTGTTTTACAGTTGCAAGGTTCCCAGATGTCTCACTGAGATTCTATGCCCTCAACATCAGAAAAAACAAAGCCAGAACAGGCCCCATATCACCTCAAATCAAACTCCATTTCATTGGAAAAATAGGTTTAACCTCTGCCAGAAGAATGGGCTGATCCCTATAAGTGTATTCATATTAAAAAAATTCCGGTCTAGATATTTGTTTAGTCAACCCCAATCTGATCTCACCTTATTTCTTTGTTGAATACCAGGAAAAAAAAAAGTTACACAAATTCTGGAAATTTNATCACCTCAAATCAAACTCCATTTCATTGGAAAAATAGGTTTAACCTCTGCCAGAAGAATGGGCTGATCCCTATAAGTGTATTCATATTAAAAAAATCCCGGTCTAGATATTTGTTTAGTGAACCCCCATCTGATCTCACCTTATTTCTCAACTTTGTTGAATACCAGGGAAAAAAAGTTATACAAATTCTGGAAATTCAGCACATCATCATAAACATTTGTGGCATTTTTATGTATTTTATTCTGAAATAATTTTACAGGATCCCTACCTATGTAAAACCAGCAAATATTTGTAGACATTCTCATGATTACAAGAATTAGATTAACGCATCCTTTCAGCAAATTCTGAGGTGTTATAATCATCCATGATATCCTCGGTTGTAAAGGTGGGAGCATAGCAGCAGTGTTAGGGAAGCATGCTGGAGTTCAGGACTCTGACCTGGCTCTGTCTGTAACCTAGTGTGCTCTACTCCAATGCACCATATCAAAACTTCCTTTCTCACATCAGCTTTCCTAATACCTAGGTCACCCAATAAAGAGTTTTGTTGCTTTTTCGTATCGGGAGGAGAGGCAAGAGTCCTGTGGTAACAGATATTTGTGAATATCTGTTATTTGGGATTTCTTAGTGTAAGGCAAAATAAGCTTGTAGTTCTCTAACATTTAATAATGGTTAGTTAAGAGGAGATAAGACAACCCCGGATTGTACCACATAAAGGTGTTTTCCTTTCCAAGGAAGTTATTATTGTCACTACTGAACCACGCTCTCCCATTAACCACACTAAACCTGTTTTTAAGCTGTGATGCTGCTCTACGAAGACAGTCCATCTACTTTGAAGTTAAGCCTCAACTTGTTTAACTCTTGACAAGACTTTACTATAGCCCTATCGAGCAAACAGGAAAAACAGCAAAAAGAAAGTGATATCAGGAGACAAAGCCATTATGAGATTGTGCATCCCAAACCAATACATGTGCCCTAAAATCCAGCATTCAGAAAACTCATCTCTGTCACCTACCACCTCATGTCATTACGACATGTTCACCAGTGACTATTATTTTCTTCCCTTTCCCACCAGAAAGGGCAGAAAGGACACTTGTTCCCCAGAACGCGTTTAAATGGCGAAAGGGGTGCCCGGTCCCCTGGTGCTGTGGCCGCAGGAGCCTCTCCTGCCTCAGCATCACTGTGAGCACAGCCCGGCTCCAGCGCCCCACACCGAGCCCTTGCGCTAGCAGACAACGCGGCGGGATTTGGGGAATAGCTCTTAGCCCTGGGGAGGGACCCCCACCTGGGGAGGGACCCCCACCCTCGTTCCTTTCTCAGACATCCACTTATTGTAATTCCTCAGTTTTCGGCAACTTGCTCCGCACCAGCAACCCCCCTGGAAACTTCGAGAAGAAGAACAAAGGGGCAAAGAACAAAGAGCCGAGGAGGGATAGGAAAGGGAGGGAAGGGAAGGGGGAGCTCCCCCCTTTGGGGTCAGGCCAGAGACCCTCCCCTCCGGCCGCCCAGGGTCAGCCCTGCCCGCCCGCCACGGAGCCCCGGTGCCGGCGGCTGCTGAGCGGGGCGCCCCTCCCGGGCTCTGAGCCCCCACACGGACCCTGCCCGGGCTTGCTCCGGGTCTGCTCGGTGCCCGCCCGCGCAGGGCGCGCTCCTGCCGTGCCCTCAGCGGTGAGACAGGCAGGGGAGGCTGCCCCGCTACCCCCGCACACGGCCGTGCCCTCCTGGCCGCACAGCCCCTGACCCAGCCAGGGCCCGCTCCGAGCATCCTCGGCAGCGTCCCCCGCGGGGCCGGAGGCGACCCGCTCCCCAGGATAGCAACACGTGTCGAGCCCACTGCCGCGGTCCCAGAGCCGGGGCCGCTCCGCGGGACGGCTTGAGGGGCTTTTGGGGACAGCTCAAAAACAGCGAGCAAGAAACCGAGGCGAAGCAGCGGTCCCGTTTTGCTGCGGGGGTCCCGCTCCCCTCGCAGTTACGTTAAACTTCTGCCAAAGTATCTCTATGCACCCTTTTTTGATGGTCCGCTTCCCTCACACCCCGGCTTACCGAAAGAGACCCTCTGGCAAGCGTCCTGCTTCCTCTGTTATCAGTTAAACAACCTTGGAGAGCTGCAGGTGCCCTCGTTACCTGTTGCTATGAGGCCCCTGCCCTCTTATCGAGGGATGGGGGTAATTAAATCTGTTTTCATGGTGTGGTCATACTGTGCTGGCCGTGGGAGGTGTAAACCCCGTGCGGCTGCGGGCAGGACGGGGAAGAGAGGGAAGGTTTGGGCAGGACAGCCGTGCCCGGCGTCGCTGCCCGGGCTCAGAGCGAAGCCAGCGGGGCAGGGAGAGCCAAACCCCGGGCAGGGCAGCAACCCTGTCATTAGGGACCACACGCACTGAGTGCCATCCTGCAACTACCTCTTAGAGAACGGCAGGGAATTATCATTATTGTTCTCGGGCAGGCATTTCCAATTTGGAGTTAATTGACGCGGTTCCTCATTTGAGTAATGACCAAAGGAACGCCGAGCTTTACCTGAGAAACTTTAAGAGGATTTGCTTTTCTCCCTCCCCCTTTCTTTCTTTTTGATTTGAGATAGAAGTGAGCTAACAAAACCTCGCTTTCCTGAAGGTGAAATTAATCTAGTCCTTCATCGGGAGCGGGAACAAGCCGCAAGGTGGGATGCGGGTGGCCGCGGGATGCGGTCCAGGAGCTGTTCCGAGTTGAAACCGAGCTGTACTCCCTGAACCAGTCCCACCACTCCGAGTCCCAAATCCCGAGGAGGAAGAGCCTCCCCGTCCCTCAAGCCTCAGCCGTGAGCATCCCTCTTGAGAGAAATCAGAGAATGGTGGGGAACGGCACAAACAGTTTAAAAACCCGAGGCTGGCGACTGAGGAGCGTGAGGCAGAGCTGGAACATGCGTTTGCGTGAAACGCTGCCCTGGGAACGGAAGGAAAACTTGAGCGCAGCCTGTGCCCTGAGTTAACTAAAGCAAATTACTTGTCTCCATATAAAAGGTTTCGCGTATGGTTACAGCTGAGGAAATACGAGGAGCTGATGCGTCTGTTTTGCTTATGATTTAATCAAATAAATTAAAGGAGAAGGGTAAGGATACGCCCAATCTGGGACTTAAAAAAAAAAAAAAAAAAAAAAAAAAAAAAAAAAAAGAAAACGCGTGAGTTTTTTGGGACGCTCTCTGTCCAAAGCCTTTCCTGTTGTACAGAGCAAAGCGAGGCTCTCAGAGTCCACTCATCTCATTACTGCTGGGTGTTTGGGGTTTCTCTTTTCCTCCCAATGGAGTAACCTTTCAGAAACAATCGCAATTTCGGGGGGGAAAAGTGAGTAGGTGCCAAACCAAGCTGGGGGGTGGGGCAGAATTTTGCGTTTCAAGCAATTTAGCAGACAGGAATTCTGCTTACAGCAGAGAGGTAGGTGGATACTTGAAAACATCTTCCACCAGGGTGTCCTACTTTGGCAATTCTAATTAAAACAAGGTTTAAAAGATGCAAAGAAACAGCAAGCCTCTTGCTTTATTTCCAATGGGCGTGGGGGATACCGTCAGGCACAAAGTGTGCTTCCAGCTTGTTCTAACGTGCACCTTTGTTTAAAAGAAAAGAAAAAAATAATCAAGCTCGTCCTCTGATTTCAACTAATGTATTTTTAACTGGATTTCTTTCCTCTGCTTTGTGTGATCTGATACCTACCGTGTAGCCCTGGCCCACTTTCAGCCCTGCGGGTGCCCTGCATTGTGTGCGTGTCTGAAAGAAAAGGGAAAAGTCTTCCATCCCACACTCTTTTGCCCTGTACCTATGCTTGGGAATTGAATCGCATCCAGGCTAGTGGTCAGCAAACCCCGCATCCAATTCCCCTTCTCCCTGTCTCACCCGAGAGGAGACGCGACTTTGTAAGTGCAGCCTGGCTGGCGTGGCTGTGACCGTCCAGCACCTCGGATCAATAAAGCAACCAGTTTTCTGACGTTTCTTTTCCACGGCTGCTTATTGAAAAGGAGCCTTTACCGCCACCTATAAATAGCGCTGCATCCAAGTCAATCTTTTTTTTTTTTTTTTCCTTTTAATTTTTTTTTTCTCTCTACCCAAAGTAACAAAGTTCTAACTAAGATACCGAAGGTTCTCCTTGCTGCTCAGGGAGGGCTCGCCCCGGAGGGGCTGCGCTGGGCGTCCTGGCTCCAAAGGGAGCGGGGGCTTCGGCGGAGCCAGCCCCAGTCCCGCACCGGCCGCCTTTGAACTTTGTTCCCAAGCATGGGAGGGAGAGCAGCGGATACCGATACTCACCGTGCTCTTTGGCTTTCCAGATGTAACTCCGTCTCTCCCTCTTCTTTGTGTGTAAGTGAGCAGAGGTTACATCCCGGGCACGCGGTATAATGCCCTGGATAACCCTGACCCTGTCTGTTAATTTAATGCTACGCTAACCTCAGAGTGTGTGATTGGAGCTCGAGTGTTGGGTTAGAAAAGCGCCTGTCCACGCTGGAAACAAATTCGCTTTCTCTGTTCCACACCCACCCCCTTTCCACACGGAGTCTCCCAGCCCTGCATTCCTGCATAAACCAGGACACCTACCTTTCTGAGAGCCACGTTCCCTAGCACAGATTGCATTTTTTGCCCGCTCTGGAAAGAGCTGTGCAATTCCCCAGACCCACGTGCCGTGCCCTGCCTGCTGCGTGGGGCTTGGATTCACTCACAGTGCCACGCCGAGGTCTGGCACTGCCAGGAAAGCGCTGAGACCTGGCGTAGGGGAAGGAAGGCGCTGCCTGTCGCGCCCCGTGCCCCTCGCTGGGGAAGGGGCGGCGGGGGAGAGGGCCCCGGCGGGGTCGAGGGCCCGGGGCTCTCCCTCTCACTCCCCAAAATCGCATGGTCAGCCCGCGGGGCTGGGCTGCTCTGCGGGCGCTTTCTACCTGCCTGCACAGCGGGCTGGGAGCTGGCGGACAGTCATTGCTGTACGCGGAGCGATCAAACCCCCTTATCCCCGCGTGATCTCTCTCTCTCTCTCTTTATTTATTTATTTTTAATTCCCTTTCAATTTCTCCAATTGAGGTTTAATGGATACAGCTCGTTGTCCGCGTTGATACCAGGGTAATAATTGTCTGGGGGTCTGAGCGCTCCAGGAAAAGGAAAGCGGAGGAAGAGGGAGGGATACAACCTACGCTATCTCCCTGTTACTAATTCCCAGCCGGCTCGGACTCAGGGGACAAGGCGATCGCTTAACAAACCCTCCTCCTCCTCCTCTCCCTTCACCACTCCTTCCTTCCTTCCTCTTCGCCGGCGCATTTTCTCCCCCGCGTTTGCCCACGTTTCATTCCTCCTCTTCATGAGGAATAAACCGTGCAAACTCAAACCAAAAAGAAAAAAAGGGGGGTAAAAAAAAAAAAAAGAAAAAAGGAAAGATGGGTGGGAAGGATACAGGAAGGGAATTAAAAAAAAATAAGAAAGGGGAGGGAGGAGGAAGAGGACAGAAAGTGTCTGTGCCTGATCGCTGACCATCTGTGCAAAAGGTGATCATTGTTAGGTACTCACATGGCTGGTGGCAGAGCAGCTCTTAGCAATTAATAAGTCTCTCAGCTTGAGCTCTTCTTTCCCCTTTTGGATGGCAGCGCTCTCTGCGTGGCTCGCTCTCACCCGTGCGCACACACGCAAACCCGATCAGATGCTTCAGGACCGGCCACTTTGCGAGGGCAACAACACAGGAGGGTTTGTATTACTCCAGGTTCGTGTGTGTAGCCTATAAATAGCGAACTTTTTGATGGAATCAGCTAACAAATGAGAGGAGAAGGCGTAATTTTGCGCAGGGAGCCCCCCTTTCTCTTTGCAAGATTAAAACCCCCCAGGCAGCAGACAGAGCTAAAGTTGTGGGTGTGTAGAAAGGAATTTCACTTTATTGTGATCGTGCGCGAGATTTGTTTGTTTGTTTATTTTGGGGGTTGTTTTTGTTCCTCCCCCCAACGCCCCCCCCCACCAACCCATACGTTACATCCTCCTCCCTCTCGTCCCAGCTAGGGGCAGGAACTGACCCGTATTAGCACCGACTTCAACTCCAAGTTGGGAACACACGGCGCATTTGAGATTTTTCTTTTAGTGGTAGTGCCTATTGTTGGTGTGGTTTGATTTTTGTGGGTTTTTTTTGTTTTGTTTTGTTTTTTTTCGGGAGTGGGGGGAGATGTCCACGCGATACCGTGTGGAAGTGCAGGAGGCGGGCAGGCAGGCTTCCCTGAACGTGCCCTCATTTTGAAACAAGTGAGGAACAGAAAGAAAACAGGTCGGAATTATTTGGGGGGGGTGGGGGGG
>VYXF01006516.1:1048572-1086892 GCA_013397295.1 Polioptila caerulea | reverse complement strand
TTGCGAGGAAAAGGCCGTGGCAGAAAGGCGGAAGATTCGGGCTCTACGGGAGGTGTGGTACAAACACCAGTGAGGGGGTGAACACAAGCTCACGCGTGGGTGCTACGAGCTCCAGAGCCTGTTCGGCAGCTCCCCCACTCGAAGCACAAAGAGAGGTCAGCAGCCTGAAGGATGAACTCCTTCCTGTTGTTGCCTCGTCAATGCTTTGCTTATTTTTTTCCCTCCGTGATTAAATTAAATATGGTTTTAAAACTACGTTTTTTTCCCATTCACGCACACACTTCAGGCAGGCTGGATGCCTGACACAGCCCCCACCCCCCAAAACTAGCACTGGAGCACGTTACTGCCGAGTTACACTTTAACTTCGCTGCAGGTAATAATTAAAGACCTTGTTTCTAAAGCTCTTTCCCCCTCAGAAACATCTTTTGCAATAGATTATTTTGATCACACACACGGGCACCCTCTCCTCAGAGCTGCCGTCTGTGAGCTGCTCTCAATTCCGTGTGCTCTGCACAACTTTTCCGAGATCTTCTCCCATTTTTTTCCCCAGCTGAAAGGTTTCTTTGAGGATGCATTTCTATGAACGCTCACAAATTCCCCCCAGGAGGAAGCTCCATGTGCAAAAGGAGGCAGCCAGTCACTCAGATGCACACCCGCAGGCTTTGGCCATAAGTCTGAATTTTGTCCCACAGTTGCATTGTGTGTGACTTTAAAAATAAGAGATATAGAGGGAATAAAGTTATCTGACATCAGTATCTCCGCCTAGTGAGAAGAACTCCAACTTTTTTACTGGCAACACTTTCTGAAGAAAACCTTCAGCCTTGTCCTAACAGCCATACTGAAAGTTTTAGGGGCTCTGAGTTACTTTAGATCACAAATTAATCTGCCAGAGAACTACGGCACACACCTGATATCAACGGAGGGTCAAGAGCTGGCCAGTTCCAGCTGGTCCTGCATTTGATTTACTTCAGGCTGTTAAGATGTATGCTGTGGTGTTTTGATAAGAAGAAAGGAGTCAGCAGTTTGATTTGGCAATCCTTTCCTTTTTTTAAAATTTTTTTTTTATTTTTTTCCTCTCTGAAGAGAGCCGCAGTTTAAGCTGAGGAATTTTTTCTTGCTGGTGGGATGGTTTTTAGAGGTTTATGGTCTGCATGGGGCTATCTCATCACATACTGTTAACACTTAACTGTGTTTCTTACTCTCCCAAGTAAGCCAGACTGTGGCATGAACTTTTATGCAGCTACCTCAGGTTTCCACTCTGGCCAGTGCCTTTGCTGGGGTTCACCCCAGCCATAGAACTTGGAGCAACAGCAAAGGCAGTGACCATCACCTAGGGGGTTACAGCAGCAACCTGCTCAGTCTTTGTGGAGCCCTACCACGGCTTTCCCCTCATACCCCTCTCTTCCACAGGGCCTTGTCCCTGAGTTTCATCAGATGCTGCTGAAATATTTCAGTTTTGGTTTTTTTGTATTATATTGATATATCAGCTTCATGCAACCTGAGTGTGGAGGTTGCTTGCTCTTAGCTGAATTAAACTATTGTTTGAAGATATCTCCTGCACCTGCTGTGCCCTCTCTTACAGTCCCCAAAACTTTCGATCTCAGAGAGTTAAATCACAGTAATTACACCAGGGATGTTATCTCAGACGTGCGTGTCTGCACAGTGTAAAGAACACCTGCAATACTCCACACATTTGTGTCATTTGCACAAACGACACCCCTCAGAGGTGGCACAGATCAGGATTTTTAAAAAATTCTATCCCTGGTTTTTCTTCTCCTCTCCTCTTATTTTAATTTCTCTGCCTCTAAAATAGGGAAGTAAGAGTCACTGATCCTATTGCTTTTCCATGAGGCAATTGGTGTTTGAAAAAAAACTTAGAAATCCTCAGAGGACATAATTTGTGTTAATCTATATTCTAAGGTAGATGTGCTGCCATTCCCTGTATTTGGGTTGGCAAACATTTCTCAGCAGAGACCACATTTTCTGTTGCATGTAGCTTTAGAAAAAACATCATCACTTAGGCTGAAAATTGATATGCTGACTGTCTGTACTGGGCAGATTATTTTGAAAATACCTGCCAAAACAATTTGTCCATTTCCAAGAACAAGGTTATGGAAAAATAAACAGTTTTGCTTGTACTAAAATGGAAACTTTTTTCCTTTGAAATGCTCTACCGCCCTCAGGCTTTGAAACACAGGCTCAAAACGTGATCTTTTTAATTTAAAATGTGGTTTTCCCTCTCTGTCTGAAAATTTATCTAAATGTATCTAACTTATAAATATTAGAAATTGTGTCATGAACAGATGGCCAGCAATGATTTCTTTTATTCTAGCAGGAAAAAACATTGCTAAAGGTTGGCCCTTTCTGCAAACAGAAGCTGAAGGATACAGTGGTGAGACTAGATTTCCACTTTAATCCCCACATGCAAGTTTCCCCCATGAGCCTGAGCTTTGGCTCAGAATCTGAGAGGTAGGAATCCTCTCTCTCCTAAGCTCCAAGAGATTTGAAGGTTGTGTCGAGAAGAAAGGTCTCCATGTGAGTACAGCACAGAGGCAAAAACATCCAGCCTGAGACAGTGCAGGATATAGAAGCAGCCAAGCCAGCCAGAGAGAAAAGCTGGGACTGGTGTTTGGAGGCAGGAGCCTGGGACTGATTAGGTAAGGAGACACAGAGGTTGTGCAGAGAGAGCAGAGAGAAACTATTCTGTTGAGGAGCCTGGAGGGCAGATAGGAGGGCAAGGCTGGAAAAACCAACTAATGTTGTCAGCCAAGAGCAAGGATGCTTAATTGCAGGATGTCCAGAGTAGCTGGGCTGAATTTCATTTAAAACATGGTAGAAATTCTGAAAGTCAAAATGTGGAGGTTTTTTTCCACTATTTATAGCTGATGCAGTTTAGCTACATAATTAATGCTTTTTATTTGGAATAGAGTCTGCTTTCTAATGCTGAAAAAGAACTGACCTTCAAGAGAAGTGTTTCTGAGATGATTCAAAACATGTTTTAATTTGTGTGTGTGTGTGACCATTGAACTAAGGAAATGTGTTATATATTCAACACTAGCCATCACTTTGAGGATGTTAAGGAAATGACTAACCTGGGGGGTTCAGAGCACCTCGATTCAGCTTCCATACATTAGGATACATGACCACACGGATTATATTCCACAAATTTCCTGAAGCAGAAATGAAACCCTGCAAGGTACCCTTCCTCTGGGAGCAGATCAGTGCTTTGTAGATTTTATTCACTGGATTCCTGTCTAATTTGTCACAGAGCTGGGTACAGCTCATGTACAAGGTAGCAAATTACAAGGAGGGAAAGGAGGACTTTTGTGGCAAAGCGGTTGTTGAATTTTACCTGCTGAGTTTGCTTCCATTTCCGTTCCACCTCAGAGATTCTATAGCGTGGGGAAAGTTGCCTTAAGAGGCAAAAATTAGTTGGCATTTTTGTATGATGTGGGCCCATCTTGAAATTTTGGAAATCTGGTGGGCTGAAGTGAATCACTCAGCATGGACTAGGCCGAGCAATGCAGAATGCCAAACAGGTTGAAAAATAAAGCAGATAATATCTCTAATTGTATACCCAAAATGAGCAGGTGTTTTGTACTTTAATCTTGTTTGTATGGAAGAGAGGTTTATAAAAAGGATAGGATGATATAATCCATCAGTTTCAGGCTGTAAAAAAGAAGCACCCAGATACTATAGTTTTTTAAAATTTTGAACAGGAAAAGAACAAGATTAAGATTTATATACCCCAGATATATAGGGGTAAATTTATACCCCATGTAGGTAAATTTAACACTGGAAATAACTCCTTAAGGAAGCTTTGCCTGTGCCCTACTCTGCAAGCCAAAGGGGTGCTTGTGAAAAAGATCAAGCAGAAAAGCCCCACTGCCCTGTCAAATTGTGTTCTTATTTCACTGCACAAGAGCAGATGAAACAAAGGCTTTGTAAAGATATTTGTGAAAAGGGGAAAGGAGAGGGAGGGAAAAAGAGAGAACAAGCCCAGGGTACCAGAGATGATGGAAATAAAGGGCTGACCCAGAAGAAACTAAAAGTGCACGTCTGTAACAGTGAAAGCACTTGTATCTGGGGACAGTTCACATCAGGCATATGCCATGGTGGCTTACCTTTTGGTTATTGCACATCTCTTTCCCTTTGTTTCTTGGCATTTTTTCTCTTATGCAGTCTGAATTTGGAGAAAAAGATTTTTTTTTTCCTGGAAAATTCATCATCATCTCCTAGTATGTGATGGTGTAATGATAAAGTGCCTGCACAGGGGATTGGTCCTGAGCAATGTGATTAGCCTTCATTCTCTCACTTCCTAGTGGCTTTAAATGTTTATAGAGCCTGAAGTACTCTTTGAATTTGTGTGTGCCCTAACAAAGTTATGCATAATAGCAAAAGGGCAATCAAACAGGAGAGTACAAGTACTTTCTGACTTTTTTTATTTCTCAAGAAGCACCTATTTAACTCCTTTTTTAGTGGGTAACACTGAAACCTATTCATTTGGAACTGGACTAAAATCTTCAAAGTATTTCAGGGGGATGGATTTAACACTAACAGTTCTACAGATTGCCATACATCTGGCTGGATTTAAACAAACAACAGGGAAAAAACCTACTCTTAAACTGCTAATTTTCTATAGAATAGAGAGGAGCTCCAGAATCTCTTCTTTTAGTCAGAGATAGGAAGTGCCCCACGTGGTGCATGGTTCTGACCTCAGTTGGAGGATCCTTGGCCTGGAGTCAAGCAGTCACTGCACTCACTGAAACAGCCAGATTAACTGTCTGCTTAGCCATAGATTGAAATTCATTCACTGATCCAAGACAGTAAGTGAGACAGTGATTTGCTTCTCCTACTTTGTTTCACAGCAGATTCTCATTCAGAATAAACATGCAGTTCAGCATCAGGCTTTTTTACCTTGCAGTAACCACGGTGGCATTGTAAAATTGTACCTCCAATAACTTCAACAGTAGGATAAATAAATGCAGATGCAAAGAGAGAAAACTCCTCTTGTTTTTAGTAGCCCAGAGTCTGCATGAGAGCAAAGATAGCTTCAGGAGTCCTGATGCAATCAGCAGTCACCATTATTTTGAGTGGTAGCTTGTAACAAATTTTCATTTCCTTTGAGCCAAAGACCTCTACAGCACTGCCCTTTACCACCTCAGTCTAACTCTTTTTTTCTCTACCAAGCCACAGGCTTGATTGAAATGTTAGAGAATAAATTACTTAATGCTTTCTAGAGACCTCAAATATGTGAAGTACCCAGTGCATAAAAGAGAGAGCTTATTTCAAAAACCAAACATAGCAAAATTGATGTGCTGGAGAAAAGAGCCTCTGCCCTGTTCCTGCCCACATTAGGTACTGTGCTTGGATTTTCTAGCAAAGCAAGGAACCCTTCCAAGTCCATCACTTTTAAACCAATATGCCAGACAGAAAAACTAATATAATCTTAAGTATGCAATGCAAAGGTGAACACCTGGCTGCTTAGGAATTGCTTTTGACCCAGAAAACAGCAAATGTTTTTCGTATGAGAGGCAAAAATTTAGGTATGACATCCACGTCTCTCCTATTATTATTGATAATGACAAAACAAACAATTTCAAGATGTAGTACAAAAGTCATGTTGATGGTAAACAATATATCTCCTGATGTACGTACATTATCAGCCTCTTTGCCGAGCAAGATTCCTCTCACCATGGCCAGAAATAATAGACAAGAATAGTAAAAAAAAAAAAAAAAAAAAAAAAAAAAAAAAAAAAAAAAAAAAAAAAAAAAAAAAGCTTTTCTCAGTGTATCTGACCAAGTCAAAGATCTGGTATTCATGCCAATAAAGCTTTATTATTGCTTGTGATGATAATCCTATATCACCCCACCTCTGAAGAGGTTATAACTCATTGTGAATAAGTAGATCATTATATAAAAGTATGTACCTACTCTGAAGTACAGTAATCTGACTGTATCTCTGTGTGATGTGAAAGGCCCCCAAACAACAGTAGGGGTGGTCACAATAAATCAGTAGAGGGTAAATTTAGCACTCACTGCAATAGCACTGCAATATTTCATAGACACATGTTCCAAGGGAAAGGGTTTGTTCATAAATACACCAATGATAAAACTGACCTGGACACTCCCAGTGTGAGTTTAGAAAGAGGAGTAAAATGAAAGTTTATTCTGATTTTCTGAGTATGAGGATGCATTTTCCACTAGCAATGACTGATCCATCCTTGTCACACGTGTTCAAAAACCCCACACTCACTCACCCATATCACCAATACATAGGAAAAGAAAGGCAGAGTTGTCTGGGAGAGTAAATTTAGGATGAGGAAGATATTCTGGACCTGCTGTGTGGCCTCACTCCTGGGAAAGGTTTGCAAAGAGGTAAAGAGAAGCCTTTGCCTAGGCAAGAGCCAGCCCCACTAAAGGCAGATGAGCACTGGTGCCTCACCAAGTTCAACTTGTTGAGAAGAGCTACAGTGTTTAAGCTACTTTTGTGGGGTGATTTTCTCCTTTTTTTTCTCTCCAGGGTTACTCCATGTTTCTGAGGTTGAGGACCATATGCAGGCGTAGTTGTGACACTTAGCAGAGAAGTCAGAGAAGAGGTAAATGCTTGAGAAAAGGCAGCTTTAATTTGCATCTCTTAATAAATTTTCAGATTAGCTTTCCCCTTCAAAAAATGAAATAGCTTTTAAACTAAATATCTGTTATAAAATAAATTGACAATAATAGAAGTGAAAATTCTGTATATTTGAACTCTCACTATTTAATGGAAGCTCCTGTAAAAGCAGACATTGCATGCATTCACTGCAACAGACACAGCAATATTTTGTTTTGTACAGAATACAGAGAACAACAGTGTGCAGAAAGCCCAGTAAGCCACCATCTTCTGCATGGACAAGAGGCAATGACAATGAAGAAGATAAAGGGTGGAGAATTGCGTGGAGAGGGCTGATGCTGAAGATCAAACTTCATCCTTACTGATAAGTGAGGATGCTGAGATGAATAAAACCAGAAATCAATTCTTAACCATCATACAGATTCTCAACACTATCCTATTTTAATGATTTCATAAGTTCTCTGCACCTGAAAAATATATATTTTCATTTAGTAACTACACACTTATTTAATTCACCTTCCTAATAAATCAACATGCACTGGGTATTTGTTTTACAGGCTCGCTTTTCTTAATACTGAGGATCATAAAGTTAATGCTAGAGTATTCATTTGAAAAGCTGAGGACTAACATTACAAATAAACAAAATCTAAAATGAATTAAACTCCTGTTTTATTCAGTGGAAGAATAAAGAACAGCAGTACACATATTTAGAGTCGTAAATGTACCAACAATCTTAATTGAAAGCTAGTATTTTTAAGCATGTGACTGAATCAAGTAATGGACCGGAACAGAGCCTATAATCAGCAATGATGTATTCAGACTCTGTTTGAAGATAAGCAGATGGGTAAATTTAAACTCAGAAAAATAGATTTTTAGCCTAATAAATTTGCCTCCCAGAGTATCTTTTTTACTGCTTGGCAGTTTGTTATTGTGGTGGGAGAGTCACACCTATAAATCTGAAAGTGCACTGCATCCTCTCTTCAGGAATAAGTTTTCCTCTGTGCATATTTGTATCATCCACAGCCTTGATGGAGAAACTCTCATTTATCTCGAAACAGATGGGTATCAAACCCAACCCTTTCTTCAGATTAGAATGTATTAGGAATTGCTCAGATGAATCAGTGCCCTAGATAAAAGAGATTCAGACCTTTCCTTTTGTACTTGTCTCATCTAGCAGAGAAGTTATGCCCTGCAAGCTCCACCGTGATCAGGCTGCTGGAGCTGACTTTCCTAGACTCCGCTGTGCAGCTACAGAGTTGTCTTCTCCTGAAGGCAACTTGGAGCAAGATTCTTATCTCAGGTGATCTGACTTGTCTTTTGGGGAAATCCCTTTACTCACATCTGCTGCACCCTCACACCTACTCCTGAGGCACAGACTGTACCATCTGTTTAAAGAGGAATTTTTTTAAAACAGAAATCCTTTAATGGCTGGACAAGCATCCTCTGGCTTCTCCCAGGCACCACCATCCTAAACAAACCAAAGCTGACTCTGTGAGTGTTCTTTCACAAGGCATGAGAACACAAAAGCTTTACTTGTTGACCAGCAGGTGCCATGCTGGGATTGCACCAGTGGTCTGCCTACACCAGTCTGCCACCTCCTCATGAGCCAGAATCAGAATCAGATATGTCCAGGAAAAATGTTGGAACTGCGCCACAATGAAGTGGAACTGATCTTCTGGAGGACTTACTCTGGTTTTCAGAGTCAGTGACTCTTTCCTCAGCCAGGGGAAAATACAATTGGCTTTTACTTACAGCTGGATGAGAAGTGATACATTAATATGAAGGTACTCAGGAAAGAGTGTTTTTAGTGTCGAGACCTATTTCTAAGAAGCCAAAATTTTCAAGGCTATGTGAGCACAATGGCACGTTTCTCTTCCTGTGCATTTGTTCTTCCCTATGAACCAATAACTTCCTACAGCAGCAATCAAAAACAGGGTGAATTTTACATTCACCTAAACGAAATAGATTTGAGAAGAATAAATTAGGGAATTTTGTTAGCTTTAATGCAAAAGATTGTGTTTCTGAAGTCTTTATCACTTTATTCCTGCAAAGGAATTAAGAAGATGACATGATTAGCAGGTTAGAAAAATATCTGTGCAAGTGCCAGTCACTATAACTGATGAACATGATACTTTTGGAATAGATAAGGAGCTTTCTGATCTGGCACTTAAAAGATTTACAGCTTGCAAACACTTTGGGGAGTACCATTGATTTAACTGGATCTTGAACGCTGGCACAACAAACCAGTGCTGAAAGTACTTAAAGTTCTGCTTGTGGATAGCCCTGTCATCTGATGCTGCTTGCTTTGGGCCCAAGGTTAATTGTTAACATTTTGGGGACAAGCCAGTGACCCTGTGTTCTTGCTCAGGAATGTATGACCAACAACCAGTTTGTGCTGAATGCCCACTAGGCTGGAATATTTTGGTGTTTAAAGATGCACCCAGCCCAAACTTTTGTGTGTTGCTACTGACTTTACATCAGACATCCTGCTTTATGGAATATTCTCTCATCCTGCTCTGAAGTGATGGATACATTGAGCTGTGAGGAAAGTTTGTAAAAGCTGAAGATCACTCAAGGAGAAATTAAATGGCTTTTGATTATAATTTCTTATTAGGTTTAAGAAACTACTTTAATTAAATCAAGATGGAACACTTTGGACACAGCAAAATTATGACTTGAAATAACAACAGAAATATTTAAAAATAAATAAATTAGGACATTGTAGAAATATGATTCAGACTAGTGCGGCTAGTAATAAAACTGAAAAAGAGACATACTTATTCCAAGTTTAATTTATTTGTGGCTTGCAAGTTTTAATTAAAACAAATCCTATTTGCTGCGTATTTACCCATTTATCATACAAGGACCATAAAGTGGAATGATATTGGGTGATTTATTTTGTGGCTATTTCTCTCTGCTTCTGTGTTCGTGTCTAAATCAGGAAGAGAAAATGAGACCACTAGCAAAATCCAAATAGTTTATTTAAAACAAAATGTGTAATTGTTCAGAAATAGGCTATTGACTTTCACTGGGTTAAACAGCTCATGTACTGATTAGGCTTGAAGCTATAATTGTTCTTGTCACCCAAACTCTGCTCAGTCAATATCTTTTTATCATATACATTTTTAATCACATATTAATAAACAAGAAGGTGTGCTTTATTGATGGTTGGATTAGTTTATTGACCAACTCAACAACTCTCTATATGGTTTCTGAACACAGAAACAAGGTCAATGTGTAAAGATGAGGAATAGTACATTCACCATCTTTAATATACTTCAATCTGGCAGTGTACTCCTTTTCTTACAAGTGCTGCAATCTGTGTAATTTCTCCACTTCTTTTAGAAATTATTTCATGTTTGAAATCATCTTGCTGTTCAAGCACATTTTGGCTTGAGTTTCTGGAACTTCAGACTTCTAAGAGCTTCTCTAATTTACTATTTTTTGTCACCTTCACACTAAGCTGCATTATTTTTTAAACCTTCAGGAATTCAAGTTTCCAGATACTTACAGATTCTTACCAAGTATTCTCTAATTACTTCTATTTTGGAAAATACTGTTGGAAAATTTTCAGAATCTCTTAACTGATAACTTTCTACATCCTTTTAATCAATTCTTGTAAATTTTTCTCTGTGAATTGTTATTCTGAGTATTCTCCTTGAGATCCAGGTCTGAAATTATGGCCTCTAAAACAACCATATGAAATTAATGACTAAAACAATAATAGAATGTGGTGCTACCCGTGTGTATTCTTTTTTTGTCAGAAAAAATCTGTGCAGACGAACTCCTATTCTGCACTCCCCCTTATTTTTTTGTTTTTAATTATTGCTTTTATTTTTCAAATGAATGGAAAGTGGAATAGAAATAGGTTTTTTTATCGGGATCTCTGTTTTTACAAAAGAGTGTTTTGCAGCAGAAAAGTAATACATTGAAAATATGCTGATGACTCTGCCTGTCAGGCACTCACATGATCACCTAAACCCAAAAGTCATGTGGAAAAACAGCTGACTGCCAGCACATACTTCTCCTCAGCCAGAAACAGAGACCAAGCATGTTTTCAGCCTGAAGTTTTTAGTCTCCAAACCCTTCCACATGCTTTTCTCCTTAAGGTATTAGGTATGAGGTCAATCACTGCAGTATCACGTACCAGTAGCTCTGATTTTACCAGGGGCTCATGCCTGAATAGTTTAGGTGATGAAATGAATGGATAAAAGGTCTGCCTCGACAGTTTCTAAAATCACATGCAGAGGCACTATTGCTTTGCTTTCTCCCTGTGCAGTTCTCCATGTGCCTCTCAAATAAGCTCTATTCCCCACTATGGATTACAGCTCACAGTAAAGAGAGGCTGTCTGAAGAGGTCTCTGTATTTCTTTCTTTCCCACCCAGGAACTGTTTTGTCTCCCAGAGTATATTGTTATCAGCTTTGGGGGATTTTTGAAAATAGATTAATTTATTATCTAACTACATTTCTGCTCTCTCAAGGTAATTCTATGCCTCTGATTGCATTTGCATGGTTTTTTAGGAGGAGGTAAAATATCTCAGTACTATCCTGTAATGTTTTTCTGTGTCTTTGTCTCTGGAGTTTAAAAGATATATCAATTTTATCCTTTTTGTGAGTGCTATGCTGTAATCCTCAGGCTGCCAGTCAAGGAAAACACTTAATACTCAATATACTGAAGTATAAAAATCTAGCATAATGATGGAGAGAAAGCTGCTAGTGTAGTTATTAAATGCCAACCAGTGACCCTCAGGCACTTTTAAATGGGGAAGTTTGAGAAAGCAAATGGAAAAGAGAGGATCCTTCACTCCACTAATACCTCAAAATACTGTAAAAGGGGAACTGAGGCAACACCAGAGTGTCGGGCTGAACTGCTCATTACCACAAGGTCTGCTCTAGAAACAAAAGGTGTTACAGAAACACATCTGAACCAAGAGCAGACTAAACTCCTGTGGATGACTAAACCGGCAAACCCATTCATATTCACATGAGCATTAGCCCTGTGAAAGCACAGAGTGCACCGAGATGTTGTGTAGAAGTTCTGGTCATGCAAGGTAAAGCTTCCCAGAGGCACCCTTTAATTGGTCTCATTTTCTCTGCCAAACAGCATCAAAGTTTCAGATGTTCAGGCCAGGTCTTGTCACTTTACTATTTCATCACTTTTTGGATTACTGACTCCCAGCATAAATGTTCTCAAACATATTTGCACCCTGTATGTTTTTCTGCCTTTCACATGCACACTTCCTTCCCTAGGAGCCTTGATGAATTCTTAAAAAGTAGAGAAAGGAAAATTATGGAGCGTCAACTACTATTAAAGTCCACAAGGTAAAGGGTTATCCAGATACTTTTTAATTTCAAGGGCAGACAGAGGAAATTTTCATGACCCTTTAGGAACATAGTCTCCTCTATCTAATTCCTGGCTTTTTTTTTTTTAAAAAAAAAAAAGCCCCAAACCACAAGAAATCCCAGCAACTCTGCAAGCTGTGGATGCCACATGCTGCTCCCTATGTCGAAGTGTAGGAAGTATATGGAGTGAGGCAAGCAAAAGCGTTTCTGGGGAAGTTGTTATTAAAGGGAAAGCAACTACTAGAGCCAGTTTATGAAATGATTGAAATGAGTACTATGCACAATGAATAGGCTGATTTCCATGGTAGAAACACACCAAACCATGCCAGCGTGGGCTGACTCACCACAAATAGGCAGGTTTGACTCCTGGCTCTGACACTGAGTTATTGCACAGCCTCTGGCAAATCCCTAAACATTTGTTTTTAGTTCTCCATTTATATGATTTGGATAATACTTACATACCTGAAGGGGATACTTTAAGATACAATATATTTAAGATACTACAAAGATTTTAAATGCTGTAACATAGCTAAGCCTCATTAACACCGTCAGACTAAAATAAACACCGGATGATTTAGGTAATGCCATACGTGTTCCTGGAACTGGGGAACTTCACTGAACAAAGAGCAAAATCTTCAAAGAGCCAGAGCAAAGGGAAGGTACAGCCTATTGTGAAGGTGAAGCGCTTTGCAAGGGTGGGTGAATTTGTAGAGGAAGAAGAACAAGTTTGTTAATAGGCAAGAGTTCATCCTTCATTAATTATTGAAGTGGTTGGACAGTGCTGAAAAGCAGCACATGCTCAGGACTGGGTGAAGAAAACAAGAATCATAGCCTCAGTTACCCCTTGTATTGGAGCTAGAGAGGACTTTGCCAATGAGAGACCTGAGGGTTTATTTTTGTTTCCTACATAATGTGAAAACACGAATGTAAAAAAAAACATCCTCTCCATTCAGACCTTCCTTTCCTGTCAGGAAGGGGAGATGGTTTTCTGCAAAACAGCACAAGATGCTCTGAGAGTTCCCCAGGACTGAATCATGCAAAAGAATGATGCTTATCCTGCTGAAAAGTTCAGCACGTTCAGAGAGAAGTCCTGGCATGGTGAGAGATGGGCTGCAAATCCAATAAAGGACCCAGTAAGGCCACTGTGAAGAGAGCTCATCCTATGGTGACTGCATTCAACTTATTGCAGTGAGGACACTCGGAGTCCCCAGACCTCTGCTGGAGACTCTGAGCCTGCCACCAATGTCCTGAAATCCTTAATCCCAGAATGATATTAGTTTGTGTTGGAAGGGACCTTAAAAATCATTTAGTTCCAACCTCCCTACTAGACCAGGTTGCTCAGAGCTCTATCCAGCCTGGCCTTAGCAGACTTCCAGGCCAGGACAACCTGTTCCAGTGCCTCACCACCTTCACAATGAAGAATTTCTTCCCAGTATCTAATTTAACCCTACTCTCTTTCAGTTCAAAGCCATTCCCCCTTGTCCTATCTCCACATGCCCTTGCAAAAAACATCCCTCTCCAGCTGTCTTGGTCCTGTAGCTCCCTTTATGGCAGCTGCAAGGTGCTGTAAAGTCTCCCTGGAGCCTTCTCTTCTCTAGGCTCAAAAGCCTGAACTCTCTCAGCCTGTCTTCATCTTAAGCCCCACTTAGACCAAAAGGAATGCATTTTTGGGCTCACCCAGAGAGAGGCAAATCCCACACACAGAATATCAGATAAGATAAAACAGCAACATTAACACTTCTGAGGTTTCCTTCCCCCACTGATTTTTTTTTTTCCTCCTCTAAAGTTTTTTTTCCACACTAAAAGGCTTTAGTGAAAATACACATTCTTAAAAAAAGGGTGGAGGGAAAGCCTGGAAGCACAGAGTGGTACAACAGGATGTGAAATCAGGTTAGCTGCTCTAGAAGTAGGAGGGAGAGGTTGGAAGTGAACAAGGAGGAGGAGGAGAAGCTGAAGTGGAGGTCTTGTAGCATGGGAGATGCAGTCAGAGGCAGGAAAAAAGGGACTTTTCTTGGTCAGAGGTAGGGAGCATGTGAAGCTGCAGCAGTCAGGTTTCAAGTATGGAGAAATTAGAATTGTGACAATTAATGCCAAGATCTATTTTTTTCATTAAATACATTTGTAGTAAGCCTGAGAAAAAAGTTGAGGGGCCAGTGATTTGAACAGCACCTCCAACTTTTGGGGATAAACCCCAGTCCTTTTGACTGGAAATGGAGTAACAGCCAGTCCTGTCTCCAGACCAGTTCTACCATCACCTTGCTCTGAATGCCCACTCCTGGCTGAAAAACACTGCCCTGTCCTGCAGCTTTTATTGCCCAGGTGAGTCCCACAGAAAGGAGTCCTGATTGTCACCTCCAAGACTGTCCAGCAATCAAACCAAAGGGTGGCAGGTGGAGAAATCTGGGAGATTTTCTTCCAAAGAGCACTTCTACTCCTAAAGAGAGTGCTCTGACAGGCGCATTCAAACCATGTGGCACATATGATAAGGTCAGCTGGGCTTGTCCTGCATCCCACAGTGACACCAAGGACAAGTTTCTAGCACAGAGTGCCCCACAACTCCATGGTAGATGTCACTGAATGGGGCAATTTGGGTTCTGCACTCACTGCAACAATTTTTGCATCTTATTTACCACTTGTGACAACCCTAAAGATGCAGCTGGATCTAGAACACAGCTGGAGACAGTGCTACACTGCTGGATATAAAACTGTTGCCCATACAAGAAAACAAAAGTATTTTCACCTTGTAAACTTATAAGTTCTTAATAGATACACATCAATTGAGAGACAAAATCAAATTCATATTAAACTGGCAAAGATGATCCATTTTTACTATGTCTACAGACCACAGAACACTTTTCTTCCTAGAAAAGTTGAATAAATCACAAAGCTTTATTAAGGAGACTTTTCTCCTTGTCTTCAGAAAGTCCTTAACGTGACATCTGTCCCTGCACTGTCACCTCCTCTAAAACTAACAAATGCATGACAGATAGTACAAGATTTATAAATTAAAGAAACCCACCCCTTTTAAGTAATATTCTTTAAATCTCAGTTTCTGACAGTCCTCCTATTTGCTCAGTAACTGTAATAGGCGTATTTTTCAGAAAATAGTGAATAAAAACTGACAAGCTATCGGGGGAATCTGAATGCATAATTGATAGGGGCATAAATTAATATGATTAGGCCTTTATTGGGTGCCACTGCTGCCAAACCTACAAAAGGGGCATGGAATAAAACATGGCTATGTTCTCAGGGCTGATAGACATCAATATGTAATGCATATTATCTCAAACCTTCTCATGTAGTTTGCTTATGACAGCACTCAACCTAATTGAAATTTTTATCTTTCTGTTGCATACAGACAATTTTGACTAGCTGCTTCCAGGGAAAAGAGAGAAATCCAAATGACCCAAACCAAGATTTCTCTGTAGAGGTATATACCCTTCTTGCAAATCACTTTAAAATGGCTTTTTGCTTTCTGGTTTTTATAAAGCCATCTTCAGAAAGCTGCATTAAAGACAGCTCGGGATTTGGTTTGCCTCTCTCTTTTAACTAAGCTTAGCAGTGCATTTCCCTAAAAGAAAGAAAAGAATCAAAAGATTTCTTTGTAAAAATCAATATATTGTATGTTCTCATCAACTGAGTCCACATTTTGCTGTAGTTCTTCACACTGCATATATATGCACCTTAGGAAACAATTACTTTCCTGCTTGCAAAAGATTTTTTAACTTTATCTACCTCCTGGTCTGTGAGGAAACAGTTAAAAATCAGGAGTTATTTCTTGAACTGGTATCCCCAATTCCTCAGAAAATCTTGGTTAGTTCATACAGTTCAATTAAGAGATTTTGAAATTATATTTCAAGTTTTTCTTTACTTTTTCAGTTCTCTTTATGAATTCACACACACTGTGAAATGAAAAACCATGGCAAAACAGTGATAGCTACCAGTTTTAAAGTGTTCCAAACATTTTTCTGTAAATGAGAATGTGATCAATGTTTACTTTTCATGAAGGATTTATTCTTTAACAAGTCAAAATTGATTAAAAAGTTTCACATTTAATGTTTATCTCTTCATAGAGAAGTTCCACACTGCATGAGTGTTCCTGAGAATTTGTGCTACAATTACTAAATATTGTTATTACAATAGTGCTAGATATTGTACAAATAAGATAAAGAATCCATTTCTGCTCTGTTTTTCACAGTCTAGAACAGGATTACTCCTGGAGTAACACATTTAACCTGTAAAGATAAAAATAAAACTGAAAGGGGCAGAAATGGGTCAAAAAATTTATTTTGGCTTTACTGAAACTAACTTTCTAAGACACAAGAAATAAATCTGATCTTTCTTTATGAAATATGTTTAAAAGCCCATGCATTTACATCGATAAATAAAAAACATGCTATTGGTTATTTTCATACCATGATACGAAGACAAAGGCAGCAAGCTAAAAAATAACTTTTTTATGTTAATGGACAATCTTTTACTCTTCTACCTCATCACTCCATTATCACAAGCAGTAGGGCATCCATAAATATAAAGAGGCCACACATTTTGTAGCTTGAAGAATGACACATTGTGTTCTGAATGATCCATTTTTCTGCAGCTGCTGTTTCAAGTAATTTATTTATTTCAGAGGCTATAGAGAAGTCCCACTTTCATATTACACCTGCCTTTGCTAGCTGCAAGTACAAGATGGGAAACAGACCTGCTATGATTTCCTTTTCATTTATGTATGGCAGAGAGGCCAGGGCAGTTGACGGACAACAGGAGCCCATGAATTTTCCCTCAAGGGCCCTGGAGAAACTCCAGACTTTATTTTACCCTAATGTGAATTTGTCATATGAGTAAGTTTTAATGAAACATGTGTTGGGATCCTGTTGCTGCATGGCTTCAGTGCTGTTTGTTCCTGCTGTGGGGCTCTACTGGAAAGTGATCTCCCTCTCCTTTTCCAAAAACAAGGCTGATAACCATATCACCAGAACATACACTGTGCATGCACTGCAGCTTTGTATGGATTGCCAGGGGCACAGGGGTGACGTGAGGGGGTGGGGATTTAAAGGCTGGCTGCTAAAATAATGGATTACAAATACAGCTTTAAGTTAAAAATTACTATTCCTAATCCAACCATAAGGTACATTTAGACATCCCTCTTCACAACGCAGCTTCAAAACTGGAAGCCCCAGTCCAAGCCCACAAACAAAATTAGCACTGGCAAATGAGAGAAATATGAAGGTTTGCCAGTAGCCTGTGGAGCACAGAGGCAGGATCCTGCAGACTGACTTGGTGCTGCCCTGGCTTTGAATGCAGGTTTGGTTATAGGAGTTACAGGATCAAGGTGTTGCCAACCACATCCAAATGACCTCTCTCAGACACCTGTGAGCCTCCCAGGACTCCTAAAGAAAAGTGATGGTGTGGGGCTTGCTGCTTGCTTTGCATAGAACAGTGCAGACTTTGACATTTTCACGCTATTTTAGAAAGCTGTGAAGAACGACTGAAGGTTTTTCAGTGGGGCAAATTCACATGTTTAATCACGAGAAAACCAGCACAGGTCATGGCTTATTTCTGGTGACTCTCTACAGGCCAGGCTTTTTTGGCTGTCCTACATACTTTAGTGTCTACTTGGCCAGACCAAGTGTGTGACTGAGGGTGTAGTAGACAAACCCAGTTTGTGCAGACAGGTCATCCCCTTGGACCCACGGCCTCACATGGGCTTGATGATCCATAGCACAAATCCAGGTTATTACAAAGGCCTTGAAACCAGTCAATGAACACATGCCCAAGAATCATATTAAATATGGGACAGAAGAAGAGAGAAACAAGCATCATTTTCATGGCTATGAAAGCACAGGACCACACAGAAAATAATAAAAAAAACCATCTGCAGTGCTGTTACAATGAATCACAGGTATTAATTAGCTCACAGACCCTTGTACAGCAGGCATGGGCTGCTATCCCTTCGTGCAGAGGGGAGAACAAAGACTCAGGAAACAAGAGAGGCATTTCCAGAGAGGTGAATGGCACCTGAGGTCTCCAAGCCTCTTTGTAGTTTTTGAGGTCTGTTCCTCCCCCACGAAGTGTTTTGCCTGAGGTCAAAAAGGGCTTTTAAACACAGGCTGTAGAAGTTCCACTCCTAAACCTCCACTGAACCACCTTGCAGGATACTGGGAGAAAACTTGCTGTGCTTACTGCAAACCAGTGAAAACCCAAATTGCCTATAGACTATGGCTCTTCAAGGGGCTACAACTTGCCTGAAAATAGCAAAATAAAACACATATGAGGTTTTAATATCTCCTCCCCTCACTGCAAAACCATTTGAGGAATTTCATCATTGTGACATTTTCAAATGACCAAATTGAAACACTTTACATGTTAGTAAAATGCATTGTACCAACCATGTTTTAACAAAGATCATTTATCACCACTGGAAAGTTGCTGAGTAAATCCTTTTGACTTTGTGTTATCCCATTCATCCTTGTTTCAAATAATGTAATTCTAACACCGTATTGATATTCTTTTAGATTTCTCTCCCTTATTTTCAATTTAAAAACTAGTTTCTAAACACATTTGATGCAACTAAGGTTTATATTTGTCTCCTTATGGAAGTATGCAGAAGATGTGCTCAGCTATATTGATCTCTGAGGAAATGTGGATGAGGTAGATAATGTGAAACCTTTTTGTCATTACTACCAGTTATATAGGTTCTGGAAACTTTCTGTGTTTGGCTGACTAGATAAGTGGATGCACTCACATTTATTTGATTGGAAAAGTATGGGGACTAAACTGTGTCTCCCCAGTTTCTGTATGGAATTGATCTTTTATGTATTAACACTTTCTATTACAGCAAAGGAATTGCTGATTAGGAGAACAGAAGCACCTTTTTCTTTCTGCTGCAGTCTACAGACAGGACTTAAAAAAAAGGGAAAGAAAATAAACAAGTTAAGGAAGGGACAACAAAAGGGCACAGTGCAAAGTGCAAAACATTTCCACCTCTAACCTTCAGAAAATGAAGGAGAAAAAAATTTCTCTCTTGACCGTATTAGCTCCCTGCATCCCTCACATCTGAGGCAGACCTATCCTTACTGCCCCTGGTCTGGAGTAGCTGCAGGAGACAGGTGCTTGTTCAGTTCTGGCTCAGTTGCAGGAGCCAAGGCTGGTGCCTGGCTTTACCCTGATAGCTGGGGCACCAGGCAGAAGGTTATCAATATTTGCATGCAGGCCCCAAAACTTGATGTACAGAAGTTTGTCTAAAAGGTGAATGGCTACAAACTGAACCACACAATCACAGAATAAGCTGAGTTGGAGGGGACCCATAAGGATCATCAAAGTCCATCTTCTGGCCCTGCACAGGACACCCCAAAAGCCACATCATGTGTCTGAGACCATTGTCCAAACACTCCTCGAACAGTCTTGGTGCTGTGACCACTTCCCCAAGGAGCCTGTTCCCATNCACCTTTTTCTTTCTGCTGCAGTCTACAGACAAGACTTAAAAAAAAGGGAAAGAAAATCAACAAGTTAAGGAAGGGACAACAAAAGGGCACAGAGCAAAGTGCAAAACACTTCCACCTCTAACCTTCAGAAAATGAAGGAGAAAAAAATTTCTCTCTTGACCGTATTAGCTCCCTGCATCCCTCACATCTGAGGCAGACCTATCCTTACTGCCCCTGGTCTGGAGTAGCTGCAGGAGACAGGTGCTTGTTCAGTTCTGGCTCAGTTGCAGGAGCCAAGGCTGGTGCCTGGCTTTACCCTGATAGCTGGGGCACCAGGCAGAAGGTTATCAATATTTGCATGCAGGCCCCAAAACTTGATGTACAGGAGTTTGTCTAAAAGGTGAATGGCTACAAACTGAACCACACAATCACAGAATAAGCTGAGTTGGAGGGGACCCATAAGGATCATCAAAGTCCATCTTCTGGCCCTGCACAGGACACCCCAAAAGCCACATCATGTGTCTGAGACCATTGTCCAAACACTCCTCGAACAGTCTTGGTGCTGTGACCACTTCCCCAAGGAGCCTGTTCCCATGCTCAGCCACTCTCTGGGTGAAGGATCTTTCCCTAATATCTAACCCATGAGGTACTTTCCACTGGAAAACTCTCAAGCAATTGATTTCCTCCCCCTCAATTCTGATTCCTCTGATTGTTCAACATGCCTCAACACATCCACCACCTTTCTCTGAGTTTCCAGATTTGTTCTGTACCTGCTCTACAGCAGATACCAAGAGACACACAAATTGCTGCAAACAAGTCCAGGCCATGAAATCTTAATTCTGGATCCAGACTAAACTTTTCTTTGTGATAAAGAGATCTTTCAGTCCTCTTGCGTCACTCACTCCCTCCCCCATATAGGTTACTGCCTTCTTATCTGAACTGATTTAACCCTCTGCCCTGTGGAAATGACGATTCACCAAAGTAAAAGGCATTTTTTTTTAATATATACCTTTTTCTTGACCTGGTTTACAATGTGAGCACAAATCCCAGTTGGACAGTGAGACAGAGAGACCTTTCAGCCAGGGGGAAAGCAGTTGGGAACAGGGATTATTTAAACTGTTATTGCTGTTATAGTGCAGCTAATTCATAATACAGGGTTAGGTGCTAGCACCCAGAGTGCAGAGGTGAGTAGCAAAAAGACTCTGGCGCTGTTTTATTAATCTGATGGGTCTCAGGACCAGGACTAACTGGGATCAGATGGTCAGAGACAGCCTCCCTGTAGAGAGCAGGCAAAAGCAAAGTTTCTCACACTCTGTCTACAGTCTTAAGACCCATCATTACTGGGCACAGCCTGCCCTCACAGCTCGTGTCAATGTGCTTATATGGACCTGATATGCTGGGCTTTGGCTTGGTGCCCCTTCAGCCAGAATCTTCTTCCCTCCTCTGCACCCCAATATGCATTTTTTATGGCTCCTCTTTTTTTCTGAGACCTACAAACCAGCGAGCTGACATCAGCTAGTTTATCATGTCTCTTTGTTTTTACGTCAGCCTGTCCTGTTTATTAAAATACAAATCCATTAGGTTTACGTCCATATGGTCAATCTCCTTTCTAAGTTGGTGCTGACCCACAATACAATTCCTGATAACGATGGTGATTGGCATAAAGCTCGTCTAATCACAATAAATCCTGTGCACACTAAGGTCTCTGTCCTGCCCTTGGTGACCCTCTTACGCATTTCAGCTTTTCATGTAAGTTTAGACTAGCATTTTTTTAATCCAGTCCTAATCAAAATTAAAAAGATGTCTGCCATGTTTGTTACAGCTGACAAACAGAAGCACAAAAGAGCTCTGGAAAAGCTAAAAGTGACCAACTTGTGTAAATTGGCAAAGTGGTGGATTATGAGACACAGCTCAGAAAATCTGGAATGAAGCCATTTTCTTTAATTAGCTGTACCATTGTCCAAGATTCTGGCCTGTTTCTTAAAAAAAAAAAAAAAATGTTTTGGATTTGTCAAAAAATTGGGTGTCTAAATTACAGCTGCTCCTGTGACACTTTAACTTGAACAACCAGTACTTATTCAGTCAACTACAATAGGTCTCACTGTCCTTGGCAGGATTACAGGGATAATAATTTCTAACATGGATGAGCAGCTCTTGAACCATTTCTCCAATGTATTAAGCATGGACAGGCTTTCCTTCAACATCAAGTGAACATGTCTTCTCCTCACATTTATTTTTCTTCACCAACAAATTTATTGTGGTCATTACCTTGGGGAGAAAACTTCCCTTCCTGTAAATGTTTGTCTTCTCTTCCCTCTCTTTTATGGGAACACCACAAACTGATGGAGTGATTTTGTCTGCCTTGTTTTATTTATTTATATAATCAAAGACAATGCTCACTCTTGTTATATTGCTAAGGCTTCTTCATTGCTTGCAAAGGAACTTGTGGGCAAAGATAAAGACTTGCTATGATAGATACTTTGTTAAAGACTCACCTTGTAGCTTCTTGTTTAAAGGGAGTTTATCAAAAAATTTACAAGTTTTGATAAAAAAAGGGAGTAAAATACTCTTGACTTATATTCTGCCTTTATAAAAAGTTTTGGGGGACTTGGCATATCCTCTACTGACAGCTGGACATGGAGGACTTCAAAGACATGAAATAAGAGTATGAATATCTTCTGCATAAGAATGATTTATAGAAAAACATGACTGGTACATAGATGGTATATATTATCTCAAATTCTGTATCTTGGGGCTTGCATTTGCAGAAAGAGAATTGCTATCATAGAAGGCTCAAAAAGAATATTTAAACACTTCAATAACAAGGGCTTAATTCTTTCATTAATTATCAATCCACTGCCAAAGCAGAAGGTGCTTTTGTTTTTGTCCCTCACCCTGCCCCCTCTTTTTTCCACCCCTTGACCTGCAATTTCTAGAGTGTTTATTGATTTATTGGAATGTATTCTCCCATGTTCATAAAATTTCCTTAGCCAATGTGGTGGTTGTTTTTTATAGAAGAGCTGTAAGTATTGGTAACTGGCAATCTAACTCTGAAGATGCAAATAAATTCCCTCTATAGGATCCAAGCCTACTGAAGACTTACAGAAAACAGAGCAAGCGTATGCAGGTGGAAGTGAAAATAAAATTTTTTCTACCTTACACATCCTGGATAAAATTGCATAGTTATAATTTTGTTTTTGTTGCCTTTCTAACAGAAAAATGTACTTTGAGCTTAATTGTGTGGCTTTTCTAAAGTTCAGAAATAAGGTCCAGCATTAAAAGACATTTAGAAAGACTTTGCAAGCCCACAGGAAGTAGTATATTGAAAGAAGATGCCTTCATTTGCTTGGCCAAATTCTCATTTTAATTATTTGAGACTCTAAACTTCCTTGTCCTTTAAGCAGTATTCCTTAAAGTATGTCTTCTTAGCTCAAGTGTCATATCAATTAATTTTTTCTCTCTTTGTTTGCTCAAGAGGAGACTTCTTTTATTTCAAGAAAAGGAAAAAAAATGTACATATGTGATAGTAACTTTAATTATTGAAGGTTTTTGACACCGGCGATGAAAATGCTTCTCACAAAGTCAGCTTTGAGCGCAGCCAGGGACAAGGCAGTGAAGGTCAGTGTTCAGATTAACATGCTCACTGTAAGAACACACAGCACACGTCTGTACTCATCGAAGGAAGAACGTATGGGCTCATTGGAAGAGGGAAAAACTTAGATCCAGAGTAATTAGAAGCCTCTGACACCGGGCAACTAAACAGGCTTCCTTATGAAACAAAAATTTAAAATTTATGTCCTTGCCTGTTTCACATAATTTAAAGTGATTTTAATTCTGAGAATTTTTTTTAAGTTCCTTCTGAGACAGTTCCCTGGCAGAATTTGGATAGATAGAACTATTCAATACCTCCCTTATTATTAAAGGTATCAGGCACTGATTCCTGTCCTCTCTCAGGGTGTAATTCAGGGAACCTTCATGGAAATCTGCTAGCAAAAGGCCCTAGAGTTTTCAGTGTGCAATGGAATTAATTTTTGGCTGGCAGACTCTTATGAAAAGTGATTTTTGAAAAAAATTGGATTTCTTTGATGACAAGTTAAGCCCTCACATGAGACAGCAGATGGGGAATTGTTTGGTGTTTTGCACCATAGAAAAAATTGTGCCTTGGTAGAAGTATCACCAGCAGATACACATTCAAGGCTGAGGAGAAGGAGGGGTAAAGATAAGCATGACACTTCCCTAGGACAGCTGACAATACATTTAAAGGAATAGAAGCTTTGGAGAAGAAATTAAGTATTCTGAGAGAATAAAATTACTTTCCCTCCAGAACCCCATGAAAATCATATGCACAGGAAAGGATTACAAAAAGCAACGTAGCTGATAAAAAAAGAGAAGTCAGCTGATGTTCTGTGAAACAGGGGATCTGGAAACACTTTACTGAAATACAGAGAAGGCTTTTTAGCAAAATCCTTTTCCTTATCGATTTTTGTTCCCTGCCCTTTGGTAAGACCTCATGAAAGGAATGATCACTATCCTGGAGAAGACACAGTCGTGCAAATGTTTCCCTTCAACACCAATTGCAAAATTAAGGTTAAACTAAAAAAATAAATGGAACTCATTGAGACCAGGACAAAATGAAGCAACAGGACACAGATTTTTTTTAAAATTTTTTTTTTTTAAGCAAACAATTCCACAGAAAACCCCAGATGCCCTGTATCTTGGTCACTGGTCCTGTGGTTGGATAGGTGTCTCATAATGAAGAGCTGCGGGGTGAAGCTTCAGCTGTTTTGCACATCTAGGTTACTCAGGGTGGTTTAGTCCTCTGTGGCCAAAAGGCAGACCATAAGGAAGAAATGGCACTGGCAGAGGGGAAAAAAAAAAATATCTGTCCTTAAGCGGTAATAATTGGATTTGGGGCTCTCTCCAGCACAAATTAGCATTTATGGCATCTGGCCCGAGGACCAGATGCTGTAGGACTTCAGAGGTGTTTGGAAGCATCCAGTTAATGGCAGCAAACTGCTGTTAAGGGAAGAACAGGAGACAGAGGCCAGTGAGGAGGACAGTGCTCCAAGCTCTACCTCAGAGTGTGATGGTCTGGAGGGACCTAAGCCATTGCTCAAAGTGGATGGAAAGAGTTTTTTCTCTGAAGGACTCATGGGAAAAGAAGAATTCTCTTCTCCTCTAAATATTTTAATTTTTATAAAGAAAAGTATTTTGACACTCTCTACGTGTGGTTGAATCAATTCCTCTAAGAAGTGGAAGGTTATACTACCTCCCACATTGAATTAGCCCCTTTGAACAGGTCATTGACCTTTCAAACCACCCTGCCATTTCTGGAAATTCTAAATTTCCCTTCAGCTCCATGCCAGCTTGGCAGACTAATTCTGGTATGCAGCTAACCAAGAGAGTCCAAAATGCCTTGGACGTTTTTTTTCTGAGTCATTTGAGTCTTTGTTTATATAACATTCCGTAAAATTCAGATGTCAATGTTACAGCAAATCAAGAAAAAGATCCAGCAACAGACCAGTATGGTCTAGAATACATGAGAAAATGAAAGGAGAATTGTAAAGGAGCAAAGAAATACAGAGTCTGATACCTCATAAGCAATGAAGGTAAGCCAATGAGATTTAGCAATCATAGTTTCTCTGTGACACTTTTTTATTTTGCCTGCTAGGTAGAGGACATACACAAAGTCTTATTTCAGTTCTAGCTTTCCTTCACTTTTGGATCCGTAGATTCATTTGACCAGTCTGTCACTGTGACACTAAATAACACTCTTCTGGAAATTTCCCAGCAGAACACTGTTTTGAGCTGGAAAGTGAGATGCTGACGCTATCCGTTTATGGTGACCTAGAAACATGGCTGACATTTTCCCTAAAAAAATTTTAAAGATCTCAAATGGCTGACTAGGGATTGAACATCCCTTTTCACTCCTTCAGCTCCTTTGTCTGTAGCTTTGCTCTTTCAGAGCTGCCCACAGTTAGGAGTATTTTCTGGAATGTGCAAGGCTCAGGTGAGGTCCCTCATTGAACTGGTTGGAAGCCATAACCATCGAACTATTAGCCCAGCTGATATCCCTTGTAAGTGCAACTCTTCCTTATAACAAATATTCCAGCAAACAAGTACTTATAAGTATGAGACACATTTTCAACAGTCTGCTCCAAGAAACACTTCTGTGCACACATATCTGGATTCTGTGATGCATTTCTGTAATAGGACAGCTCCAAAGATGGAAGGGTGAGAAGTTCCAGCACAGCCATCAGCAGGTGTTGCACCACCAGACACACCAGGACTGGGATGACCACGTGGTTTTTCCTCATCTTAATCTGTGACAAAAGCCATGCAAAAGAATACTGAAACACGGGGTCAGTGAGAAACAAAAGAGAGAAGATGGAGTAATCCTGTTGGGCCTAGATGGAACCTAAAGCCAGTGGGCAGCCAAAATCTGTCTGCTGAGGTAGAAGGGAGGAATGGGACAATGGGAAGTAGTCAATCTCCTTCAGCTCAGGGACTGTGTCCATGGGAATGGGGTCTTTAGCAGTTTTTCAGTACTGACACCTCAACTGTTTTTTCTTCTGGGCTACACATAAACAGGAAGCTGAGGGGTTTGAAAAGTGCCTAAATAATTAGGCTGAAAAAATTAAATGGAATTAAAAGCTATCAGCTGGCATTTAACATAATTTAGTAATTAAAAGTCATCACTCAAGCATTTTCAGAGTCCCCCTCTTAAAGTAAAAGAATTAATCTTCAGAGCAAGTTTTAGAATCTTACTTATTTTTTCTTGAATAAATCTTGTCCAAAATAGACCTTTCAGAAACAGATGACCTGACCATTATATTTTAATCAACAGCCACTTGAAATGAATATTTCAAACCCTCACATTGTACATGCAACATTGATATCTCAGGAGAAAAATAAATCCTGCAGAATGCTTTGAAATTATGACAGTTGGAGCACACCATCCATATTTTGAAATGCAACCTCAGAATTTCCTCTGGGCCAACCCATGTGCTACAGCACCAGCAGCTGAGAGTGGCTCTCCACAAGACTGACAAAACAAATGCCCACTGATCCCTACAAATCTTACTCAACAAGAAACTTCAGCCATTATTGCCTTCTCTCCTGCACAAAATACAAGACAGTGTAAGAGAGACCCAGATTATTCTTATTTTCCCCCCTTTTTAATTTATTTTTTACATCCTCGACTAATTTCTAGATTATTGAAGAACATAGCTAGTAATTTCTCACAGGAATATTTTCAGTTTGGCCCTAACACTAGTCAGAGAAAGTAAGGGGATCCTCTCAGTGCTTGAATGTTTCACTGTTTGTCACAAAATGCTGCTTCCTTGCTTAACTTTATGAAGAGAGGCTGGAGTTATCTTCCTTACTGCATATTGCTGACACAAACTGTTCCTGAACAGTGAAGACCAGATCATACAAACATGTTTTGTTTCTAAAAAAGCTCCTCTTAACCACATAGGAGCTTGGAAAGAGGTAAAAAAAAACCAAAACAAAATCCTGGTGAAAATCAGGCGTCTTTAATAAATTGAAATTAATTTAGATTTTAAAAAACCTAAATTAGCACAGAAACTGAGGGGAAGTAGCTCAGCCTACCTTTTATGAGAGAGTGTGATATTTAAATGGTTTGTAGGAGGTATTAGTACCATAAAAACTGAGCTCAGTGCCCCCCCCTCCAAGGCAGGCTCTGGGTTTGTGTGAGCAGTACCTCTGCTCTCTCCTAGGCTGTTTGTTTGCTGAAACGTGTTCTTAAGAAGAGACTGAAAAGACAGATATCAAGTGTTGGTAACTCCTCTTATGTGTATTTTTCTCCTTGCTGAGACATTCACAAGGTGATTACAGCTGGACAAAGTTGTGTCAATATGACATTACATGATTTCAAGAAAGACGTAGCAGAGCTGCCCCCTCCTCACACTCGCCCAGACAGCACAGCATTAATTGCACTTGCCACTCACCTGATTTTTTACTTCAAGATGTTTCAAGAAGATTGTCATTTATAGCCTGCAATTCAAGTCTGTTACTCCTTTTGCAAAAGAATCAGTTATATTGAACTGGAAATCTCACCTTCTAACTATTTATTAATATAGTTTTAAAGGAATTCTCAGATTTTTGTTGCTAACTGCTCACTTGGGTTGAAATGTGATCCACTTGTTGGCAGTGTTGCCCCAGAGGGACTGCAGTGAGACAGACTTACTCAAGCTTCACTTGAACACAGAAATGAAAATCAATAAACAATTTGAACTTCTCAGAAGAGAATTTTTCTCCTCTAATGAATATACAAGCTTGGTTACAGCTTAATTTAAAGATTGAATTTAGTGTGTGTTTTTTCCCTGCACTAGGAGCATGACAAACACAAGCTTCAAGTGACATGTCCCAAAGGGAGATTGTTTAAAAAAAGTGAGGAAAAAAAAGCGAGCAGATACAAAACAAAAAAGATTCCCAGTCCCATTAGAGGGAGGTACTTAAAAAATAAGGAAAATAACATGCAGCTGCAAAACAGATCACCAAACAGACTGTAGAGGTATCTAAACTTTAGGCTTCTGGTGGGGCAAATTTCATAATGAATGTGTTTTTATTTCCTTTTATGAGTGACTGCAAATGGAGTCAGACCATAGTGCATAAATGTGGTTGTAAATTCTCTAGTGATTTGAGGATGTTTGAATGCAGCATGTGTTTTGTGGGTCAGTTTCTCACACACACACAAATCAGATCTTTTGCTTTCAGTGTTGGAGTAGGTTAATATTGTAATTTCTGTGGAAATTAATAATATTAATTAAATATAGGAATTTACTGTAAAATCAATGTTTCCAAAATAAGACATGGTTGTCCTCAATATTAACTATCAGAGGGGAGAGAGAGGGCTGGGATGAGCTGCTGTGTTTTTGTTTTTCAGAATTTCTGCAGAGTTGTCAAACTAAACAGCTTTTGCCATCTGATAGTCTTGGCAAAGCAATTAGTTGAAAGCCATAGAAGTGATTGTGTACAGCATTTTATTCTTCAGCTCAACAAGAAAGAGATTTGACTTGGAAACCTAGATCTCATCTGTGCAAACTGGAAACCAGATAAATCAGGTCTTTTATACAAGTGCATATCAAAGAAGTGACAAAATAAAATAAGATCTCTTTTTCAAAACCAGTTCTAAAAATATAGTGTTTTCTGGAAAAAAAACCTGTGGGAGTGTAGATGGGCAGATTTACCTGATAGTGTAAATTTTATTCAGTTTTTTGCAGTTTTTATACTGTGTATAGAATATATTTAGGACATTCAAGTAGATAACAGGTAGCTTGACTTTCCAAACCAAACCAGTTAGAGCTACATTTTTGTTACCATATTAAAAAAAAAAAAATAATCTGAAATTCCTTTAGCCCCTGAACTCTTTTTCATGTTTGTAATCTTAACACCCCACTCAAAGGGATCTCTAAAGCTTTTCATTTAAACTACAATTATTCTTTTGTCTACTGGGAACCCAGTGCAAAGATGATGTCCTGTGTGCAAGAGGCAAGCAAGCTGAATATTAATTAATGAATACTACTTAATATGCAGAAGAAGAGAAGCAACAATCAGTTGTGAGCCCTTACATATTAACTGGTAGATCATTGTTATTCTGGGAGGCATCATAAGGCCAAATGCAGGTTACAACTAGTTTAGAAAATCTCTTTAATTAAGAAACGTGAAAGTTTAAGTCTCTCATTTTAAATATCTTATTGTGGCCATAAGAGACATCATTAAATGGTGTGATGGTGTAGCACTTTTAATGCAGTCTGAGGTGGTGAACTGGACTTCAGCTGTTACTCTATTTACAGTGTTATCAAATAAACAAGCAAAACACTGAGTTTTTGCTATTTTTCCTAAGATCATAGAATCATTACAGTTGAGTCCAACAACTCCATGTTCACCATGAAACCATATCCCCAGGCACCATATATGAACCTATTTTTTGAACACTTCAGGGATAGTGATCCCAACACTCCTCTGGGCAGCCTGTTCAATGGCTGAAGTACCCTTTCAGTGAAGACGTTCTTATATCCAATCTAAACCTCTCCTATGCAACTTGAGGTTGTTCCCTCTTGTCCCATCACTTGTTACCTGGGGGAAGAGACTGACCTTTCTCACTACATCCTCCTTTCAGGCAGTTGTAGAGGACAATAAGATCCCCCCTGAGCCTCCTTTTCTCCAGACTGAACAGCTCCAGCTCCCTCAGCAGCTCTTCACATGACTGGCTCTCCAGACCCTCCACCAGCTCTGTTGTCCTTCTCTGGACTCTCTCCAGCCCCTCAATGTCTTCCTTGCAGTGATGGGCCCAGAACTGAACACAGGATTTGAGGTGTGGCCTCACCTGTGCCCACTACAGGGGGCAATCCCTCCCTCAGTCCTGCTGGTCACACTGTTGCTGGTACAGGCCAGGATGCCCTTGGCCTTCTTGGCCACCTGGGCACACAGTGGCTCATTCAGCTCAGTCAGCTGTCCACCAGCACTNCTACATCCTCCTTTCAGGCAGTTGTAGAGGACAATAAGATCCCCCCTGAGCCTCCTTTTCTCCAGACTGAACAGCTCCAGCTCCCTCAGCAGCTCTTCACATGACTGGCTCTCCAGACCCTCCACCAGCTCTGTTGTCCTTCTCTGGACTCTCTCCAGCCCCTCAATGTCTTCCTTGCAGTGATGGGCCCAGAACTGAACACAGGATTTGAGGTGTGGCCTCACCTGTGCCCACTACAGGAGGCAATCCCTCCCTCAGTCCTGCTGGTCACACTGTTGCTGGTACAGGCCAGGATGCCCTTGGCCTTCTTGGCCACCTGGGCACACAGTGGCTCATTCAGCTCAGTCAGCTGTCCACCAGCACTCCCAGGCCCTTTTCCACTGGGCCATTTTCCAGCCACTCTGCCCCAGCCTGAAGCTTTGCAAGGGATTGGTGCAACCCCAGGCCAGGACCTGGCACTTGACCTTATTGAACCTCATAAAATTGGCCTTGGTCCATTGATCCAGATCCCTCTGCAGAGCCTTCCTGCCCTTCACCAGAACAGCACTCCCATCCAGCTTGGTGTTATAAACCTGCTGAGAGTGCACTTGATCCTCTCATTCAGGTCATTGTTGCAAAGAAACAATTTTTTTCTTTACTTAAGGACATGTGAAGGCCACGAACAAACAAATCTCAGTGAAACACTTCCAAATAGGTGGATCAGGAGTTTTACAAAGCAGTAGTCACAGAACTTACTCTTGTTTGTCACTTTCTACAGCTATTGGCAGCCTTGCAAAAGGGAGGAAAATACGAACGATATGGTCTGATGTTTTTTACTTTGTTAAATTAACTGAAGCAAAAGGAACACTCCCATCAGTAAGTCTCTGGGCCCATTGCTGGAGGAGACTGGCCTCCTTGTTCCCATTTATCAGATGAAAAAAGACTGTGAAAAGATGAGGTATGATCCAAAGCTACTCCTGAGGCCAGCATCAGAGGAAAATAGATATGTCTTTGCAGACATGGTCTCTACACTCATCAGTATTGATTTTCCTGTTAAAAAATTAACCCTCCCCCTATATTAATGATACCTATGAATATTAAAATCACAACAAGAATACATCTTCATAAGATTGCTACTTCAAATTTTGCATGTCTGATGACAGGAGTTCTGCAGGTTTTGTTACTGCGTGGAACCACACAACAAATAAAACTTAGGACATCCACTGTAGTGCATTAGTTCACTACAAAGTGCATTGTGATGAAAGGAACATCATCTGTTTGCAGAGCTATTTCTTGCAATATGCTTGACTGTGAGACAGGAAGAATCAAATTCAGTTCTCAAGCCTATGCAAGGTTAAGTACTGATGACAACACTTCTTTTTACCAAAGGATGCAGCAGTGCACAGTGATTCAGCTTTTTATCTTGGTCAATGAGTTATATGAGACTTTCCTGCATTTGCTGTACACAAAACATTTTCCTGATAACATTACACAAAAATACATTTCTGTTTGCTGATGGTAAAAGGCTTCTCTGCCAAACACACTGTTTCTCTCAAGCAGTATTTAAATAGCTTTTACAGGAACAGTTTGGACAAGAAATAAGATGTAGAAACATCTTACAAGGATTTAATGATAAGCCCTTCGTTCTATATTAAATAACATGAACAAGTTTTTATGCTCTATATATGAGAAAAATCTTTATTGTTTTAGACAATCTGGACAGGTTCAGCAACTTGAATTGGAATATATAGCCATTGACTTGGGTGAAGTATACATTTGCCTCTTGGTCTGAAAAGGTGGCAATTCTTGTGGAATACTCACAGGTTTACTTCTTAACATGAGCAGAGCAAAGCCATGAAATCTGACTCAATTAGAGCTTTTACAGAGTTATTTCTTCTTAGCAGTACCCAACATTATTTACACAGCATTTTATCTTCCTGGAGATCTTCAAGGCATGCTCTGGTCTTGAAGAGTCTGAATCAGCCCCTTTCTCAGTTTGTTAACTACCCATCAAACACAATTAGCCCAGTATGCTGATAGCACTTGCTAGACAGGGAGCTACATGATGCAAAAAGGACGGGTAAGAGTAGGAGGGGGGATAATGTTTTCAATGTATGGAAAACAAATGAGCCAGTATTTCCAAGAGCCTCCTGCACCAGCGGAAATCCTTCCACTAAATGCAAAATTCCCACCAACAGGGAGTGAGCTGAAACTGGCCAAGAACACTCAAAGTCTCATCGGTGATGGAAAAATCACCAGGTGGCACTGTTCTATACCACCCTAAAAACCTGCACCTGCTCACAGATTGCTGTTGAGCAGGGACCCTCTGGGGAGGAAATGTTGGCCTTGAGAAGGGCCCTGTTTGCTGCTGGCCTGTGCTGCCCCAGCCTGGAGCTGGCCAGAGGTGCCAGTGGTGCTTTGTGCTGCTATGGACAACCCCTGGCATGGCATATTCCACCCATCCCATGAGGGTTCTCACTTTGCATATGATCTATAAAACCTGCCATAGAGCAGTAAAAGGATAAGAACCCACAAACCAGGAAAGAATGTATTTTCCTGTGAAAAAAAGTAGAAGCAGAAAACCTGCATATGACAGGAAACCTTGGGTGCATGGGGGAGCAAGTGAAAAGGGAGAAATCCAGAAGTCATTCTCAGGATTAAAGACATTATCAGAGGAGTGTATGAACAAGAATAGGAAAGGAATGGAAACATGAAAATGGGTTAGTCACATTTCATTGTACCTCAAAGCTCCCTTTGCAAAGTAGCAGCATTCAGAGGATCTTCTCTGTTTCAAGGCTAGTTGGGAAGTTCTGCTGCACTCATTCACTTAAAAAGACAGAAAAAAGAAAAAGAAGCAGAAAGAAAAACATTATAAAGTTTGTGTTATTTAAGACTTTCTGATTTTTCAAGATGTACTACTTTATGGGTGCATAATTGTCTTTAAGAATTATTTCAAAATCCACTCTTTCCATCTACAACGGCTCTTAAATAGAAAAAAATTCTCAAACAATTGTGGTCATATGGTTTGAAAACTTGTTAATAAGAGACAACTACTAAGTCAAATTTAAATGTCCTTTTCTTAAATTAACTTTGTAACAACTTCTGATTTGCCTAATGCCGTGTTCAGAGAGAACCCTTGCACACAGAGTGGCTAGTTTTGTTTTTTTTTTTAATGTACTGTTTTTGTAAGAAAAACAGCAGACCACAAATAAGTCAATCCTTTTTGTCCAGAGAGCTTTTCTAAAGATCTGGCACGCCAAAAGACAGCCCATTTGGTCTCATGATTTGCCTCCCCCTAAACTCAGTACCATGCTTTTATTCTGTGCACTCAGATGTTTGCAGACTGTGCAGGTTGTCAGGATGCAGCATATGTTGAACCTAAAATAGCTTCTCTGAACTTAAAGGCAGCACAAGCCATGGGCCATACCAATCACATTAGATTGCCCCTTCCTAATGGGAAAATCTCTTCCTCTCTGGCTTTCCAGGTTAATTAATGTCTGACTGGTCTAAATGATGTCAGGAGCAGAAGAATGAAGGCAGCTTGTTTACTCTGAGGCACCATCTGAAATCCAGCATGAGGTAAGGCTACACGTCACAAAGGAAATGCCACCTCCCTCACCCAGAAGGAGATGTCTGTGATGGAAACATTGACTAATATCTCCTGGCTGGAAATAGGCTCCCAAATCCAAAAAGAGAACATGCCAAGGAGTGACTGCAGGTCTGCATTATGAGAATATATAATGCCTGGCATTATAATTACCTATAAAACCACAGTGCCAATGGAGCTTATCACTCCTGAAAGCCAAATATGTGGTACTTTTTAAAAAGGACTAATTTATAATGCTGAAAAGTAATTTTAAAGTAAGTCAGGAACTTCCTGCCTGTATTGCCTTAGATTCATCATCTTCAGTAACAGCCAGTCTCTGCCTGCTTTTTCCACATTTCCCTTTTCCCCACTTTAGGTACTTGAACTCCATAGTGAGAATCCACACTTGATTAAAAGTTCATTGCCAGGAATTGCACTTCAAGCACTTGGTGAAAGAATCATAGTGTAGCCAATAACCTGGGTGGCACAGACAGCAGGGTAGCCTAAGGTTCACTCTCCTAATAGAAATAGTTACATTTTATTTACTGAGGAACCTTACTTTGCCATCTGAACAGAATTTATTCATTTGTTAAATCAGTGTGTGGCATCATTTGCTTCCCTTAAGTAACATCACTGACATTAAAATGCGAGGATTGCATAAACAGGTAACAAGATGAGAAAATAAGAGTCCCATGAAAGAGGGGATATAGATTTTGCTACACAGTAAAGGAGAGGAAAAATATTCAGACCTTTCTCAGGAGCTGTGTTTTTCAGTCACATTTGTGAGATCTGCTTTTACCTCGCTCTAGCTCTACTCATCTTCCAAAACCTCAGAGTTATGCCAGAACCTCAGCTTTAAATAATAGAGGAAGAACCAAAATAGGAGAAGGAAATAAAGAAAAGGGAAGAGCAGTGTTTTAAATTTTTATATTCCTAAATTGTATGTGTAAAACAATGAAAACATTTGTGAAGAAATAATTTACTTCAAGAAAATTCTTTTCAGATTAATTTTAAATCAAATATATGCTCATATCCCATATTTACTTAGCAAGTAATCACTGAAATCCCTACATATTCATGCCAGTTATTACAGAAATTAGACAGAATGCATAGAGAAATTTTCTGAGATACACTTAGGTTTTTCTTTTCCAATAAAATGCACCACAAAGGGAATAAAGAAATTCTTTGCCCAAATTAATGGTGAATTATTTTGTCATGAGAATAGAAGTTTATATTCATTTAAATGAAAGCACATAAATTGTTCTTGACAAGAAAAACAAAGCTAGCCTTAGGCAGTATTTTCATTATAGAAAAAGGCACATGTCCATGAATATCTAGTATAATATTAACAAAAACTGTTCAATTAGCTATGCATGTGCCATTGTTATGAATATTTATTTGCATCTCAGCTGGGTAATGTTGATACCTTTTTCCCAGCCTGTTTAGAGATACAAAATGAAGTGAACATTACTGCACAGTGGAGAGCAGCAGAACTTCTCCAGAGAACTGGTCAGACATAACACTTCTTATTAGCAGAACCTTCTTAACTACCAGTTGTTTCAATCTTTTCCATACTGGAAATCTACTAAAAAATTTTTAACCCATTTTTGAGTAATTTTTATCCAATTGACAGCCTAATCTCATATTTTCTTTAAAGAAAAGTTATTTATGAAAAGACAACCTAGTGCATGAGCTTTTTTTTCTGAAGCTGCTTCACTTGAATTGCATTCTAATTACACAGAGCTTGCTTTTTCAAAGTATTTCACTTTCTGGTAGAAAGCACTCCAAAATAGCAATATTAAAGCACTGCAAGTTTTACCAGTGCATGTGTATAAAAATTAATAAATTTAGTCATCATAGGCTTAAGAATCAGTTACAGTGGTTATATCAGTAGGAATGTTTATAGTTAATAATTCAGTATTAAGCACCATGTGCTTTACATCTTCCATTACAAAGAAATGTTGAATATTAAGCATTTGTAATGAACTACCTGTAAAAGACTGCAGACCAAAGGTTCACTTTGACAAAAATATATTCATGTGATTAAAAATGTTGTTCTGTATATGAACAAAAGTATTAGCTAAAGAACTTGCTCTAGGGGGAATTTCAAATAATGAATCATTAGACCATTACTCACTATTAGCAACTGAAAAAGCTAAATTAATTGAATAAATTTGTCCCATTTATGATTGCCAGAAAATAAACCTTCAAGAAAATGGTTAAGAAACAATTACACATGGTCTCTTGAAATTTTATTGATCATAGATCTCAGTCTTGTTTCCATTCTGCCACTCCAGGAATCTTTTCCAAAATCCTCTTAGGTCAGCAGGGATCATTTTATATAATGGACAAGAAAAGATCACAGAAATATTCCAAATCACTGATTCTCCATGAACCTATTTCTGAATGATCAAGGCAAGATTCAGTTCTGTAAACTGTTTTAGAATTTGCCTCTGCTCTTCTCAAGGCTTTACATAGATATTAACAATATTTCTTTCTCAGCATGCTATGCACTACAAGAACACAGGTATAAAGTAGGAAATTCTTACAGTGTTTTTTGAAAAGGAGAGAAATAGTAAAAAATAAAACACGACAAATATAGGATGTATTTGTAGCCCCATTAATAAAGATAAAAGAATCAATTTTACTTGAAGGTGGCTTAAAGGAAAGCAAACAGGCTCATATAAAATAATGCAATAGGTAACCATATGGGAGATGATTTGTGTTGATTTCTAGACAGGTTTACTTGATTCCCTTCCAGAGATAGGCCTAAGTCAACAGCAAGATCCATTTTATGTAGTTGATCTTGCAAGCATATATAACCCATTCTCCTCTATGAAATATAACACTTGGCATAGCAACATATTGTGAAAGAAAGGATAATGCAATTGAGATAAAGTATTCCTCTCAGAAAGGCTTTGCTTATTTTTTAATTTATCCAGAATGAAGATATCAAAAAAAGAACATCTTGCAGCTTATGAGCTAGGTAGAAAAGAAAATAAATTTATGTGACATGATCTGGATAGCCCTCAAAATTAAAATCTCAACAGATCACAGTTTTGGAGACCACTGCCAAGAAGGATGCATGTCCAAAGTTTTGTTATCTATTAGAACACGAGCTGCTTGCCTCTTGCAATGCTCTCTCTTTGCATGTGTCACACCAAATGCACAGCTCTGCCATCACACCAATGATAGGAGCTGTTATTGTAAATGGTACATGTTGCGTGTTGGTGATGAAATAGGAAGCGACAAGCACCAGAGATATTTTGCTGGTAATTTCTTTTGATGAGATACTTGCAAGTATAAAAGCAAGAAAAAGACAAGATAATAAATGATAGGGTTCTGGGAGAGTTAAAAGGAAGAGACTCCTGGTTAAGCTGGACTGGAAGCTCTGTCTTGGCAGCCAAACGATGGCGTGGTGACAAAGTGGTGAAAAGCAGAACAGCGTCTGCGAGGTCGTGGCAGCACAGACATGAACTGCGCCCTCAGCACAGCACAGAGAAGCCCTCTGGGGAGCTGGCACAGTGCTGCAGTTGCTGGCCCCCAAGGGTCCCCTGTCCTCTGCATTCCTGCCATTACCTGTGCTGAGTGAATGACAGAGCCTGTACACACCCGCCCATGTTACAGTCGCAATTGTTTGGCCGTGCAGGCAGAGAAACGGGGTAGGTGCACAGCACTTGGATGATGTGCCTCGTGCCACAGGATCAATAGGTGTGTTCCAAGTGATCAAAACCACATCCAGGACAGGAATCACAAAACAAATTAGGAGCTCCAGTGCAGGCCCAGCAGGGCCAGGCAACCACCAGTGTGAACTGCGGTCCTCAGGGGCAGAGAGACTGGTAGCAAGGAAGGACGTTTAGTTTGAATCAGCAACTAGACTTTTTCATATAAAGTTACAAAACTTGCTATTTGTGAGGAAAAAAAAAGCCTATAAAAGGGTGTTTATTTAGTGTGGGAAAGGTTTAAGACCCAATAAAAAAAAAAAAGGAAAAAAGGAGCTGAGCAGGCAAACCTCAAGCTTAACCTCAACCCTTTGTGGCTTGAAGCTCACGAGATCTCTCAAGTCACTTGAGTTTTATCTCATCTTGTCACTGCAGAACAGCAACTGTGCTACCCTTTGAAGGGAAAATGAGGGAAGGAAGGTTGGAGTAGCTATTTGTTTATCTTTCCTGTTCTCAAACTATAAAAATCCCTTATAAGTTTATTTTTACAGCATCTTAGATGGAAAGGCAGGTTCTTGATTTGCCTGTAGTCTGCTGACAGACCCATTCCCTGAGAAAAAAAAACCCCAGCTGCAAGACCCACACCCTGCCTCTTTCTTTTTCTCAGCTGTCTACCAGAACTTCAAGAACTTGCCCAGGAATATTTGTCAGAAGAGGACTATACCTTGACACACTAAAATAGGGTAGGAAGAGATGCTCCTACAGTAACTGACTTTAGTGGTACAGAAATTAGGAGAGCCCACAGGTTTTCTAGCCAAAATGTGTTAATTACGAATTCTGTGGCTAGGAGGGCATCTGTCTTGTTTAAGTATGCTGAAAAGGAGTTTTCTTAAATTCTTACATTTGGTGATTGAGAGACTTTTACAGTCACCTTCAAAATTTGTCATATTGAACACTCTGAACCTGGACATTCATTAGGTACAACATGGTGTCAAAAGCAGCCAGTGAGCTCCCAAACTGAGTATAAAAGGTGCCATGAAGCCTGGCAGAACCCAGGCTGAAGGACTTCAACTACAGCTTTCTGGAAGCTTCAAGTATTGTTCAGCATCTCCAAATTTAGTGCTCAGCTACAGTGATGACCTGTGCAGTCAGCAGCCAACAAACAGCCATAGAGAAAGCTGGGTAGAGAAATTAAGAGACATTTACTATGCATGCTAAAA
>VYXF01006516.1:999766-1048527 GCA_013397295.1 Polioptila caerulea | reverse complement strand
AAAAAAAAAAAAAAAAAATCAAACAGGACACAAGAGAAATCTAACACACCAATCTGGTTTTTGGTATTCAGCTCTCAGACAGGGAACCTTTAATCTGATTGAACCGGTGTGTTGACTGTTTGTTTTTCCTGACTGGGAGTGCACATGTGTATGTGATAGCACCATGGCAGCAGGCCAGGCTATTAAATGGAGCAACTACATTCAGTAAGAAGCAAACAATAGCCTTAAGCTTTCTATCATTTTTGCTATTAGACTGAATTTAAAGTTTTCAAAAGAATATAAGTTGGGCTCTTGTACATGGAAAGCCAATACAACTTTAAGTTCTAAATACTGGAGTCCTTTCCTTGGGTAGCTTATGAACCTAAGCTACTTCAGGATTTCAGGAAAAAGCTCCCTTTCACTTTCTCCCTTTCATTGTAGCCTGATCTGTTGAGATAGAAGGGCAGGTTTGCACAACTTCCCTAGAACTCAGAACACTTAACACTGCATTTAATGCAAAAGAGGGAATTGCAGTATCATCCATGTTTTCATCACAGGCCAGCAGCATCCATCTCAGCTGCTGCTGCTGCTGCTATATTTTGCAGCAGCCTTCTGAGTGGCCTCAATCCTGCTCATTCCACTTGGAGAACAAGAGACTTCCCAAACTCTGTAGTATTAAAATTATGATATATATTTATTTGCCATACTCAAGTATAGGAAACCATATTTATAGATATATAATATATATAACATTGCTGGGAGGTCTGTAACCTTCACCTTAGGCTTAAGCAGGAAATAATCAGTTCCACACTGCTCCCACCTTTTTTTTCCAAAGGAAAAGGAGAACAAACAAATATTTGGACTGCCACAATAGCATTAATAAACATGAGAATGCAACAGCTAGTGTTATTCTACAGAAATGAATGAATAAATAAATAGACTATAAGCACTTTATTCTTCTCACATAATTTCTTCTCAGTGACATTATTGAACAGACTGTTGAAAACAAACATCGTTAAATGAGAAAAGAAGAGCAGGAGCCTGTCTAATTCCCCACTGCAACATTTTCCAATGACGAATGCTCCCTAAATGGATTTAGCTTTTTGAAAAGAAGTCAGAGAGAAATTTGATGTGGCCCCCTGACCCCTGGTAAGCACATGTATCTTCACCTGTCACATAACACACTGGCACTTGCTTACTTTTCAGCAAAGACTATTGATTTTGCTTATTGGCTGCAGGCTAGTCCATAAAGAACAAATTACAAAGTCAGAGGTCTACAGTTAGCAATTGCTTGCATGATAACAGGGAACTCAGCACTATTCCCACAATGCGGTATTAACATTCTCACAAATGTGTGCAAACCTAAAACATTCACTCCTGCTGTGAAGTCCTCTGGATTTTCAATGATATACAGCGTGCAGAACACAGAGTACAGCACATCCCATCACAAATGATCTTAAACTACAGGGATTTTGCCCCAGTACATAAGCTACACTGGTGGTTTTAACCATTCCTTTGTAAAGAACAAAGAGAGAGAGGATTAAGCAATGGTTACATTCTACTATTAGAAAAAGGGAAATGTTTGACCCAACCTACTGTTATTATGAATGCCTTCACAACTAAATCTTACACAGAAAAAGCCAATGTGGTGACTTTTAAGAAATGTTTCATTGTTCTACTTCTCAGAAGTCGTAAAGTTTATCTTTACCCCCACCTTGATAGATGACCTTGGGGACATATAATTTGATTTGCTGCACCTTGCTTTCATCTTGTAGAAAATAGGATACAGTACTGTTGTCTGCTGTTCAAGTGCTGTTGAAACCCACTGCCAAAACGTCCCTGCGAAAGTCAGTGTAGCCTGGCTTTTATTACTGAAATGGGACAGGCATAGGAGAAGAACTCTGGTAAGGATCAAAACTGGAGAGCTTGAACGAGTTTCAAAAATGTCATTTTAGTTTTTGGAACTTAAATTATACTTGTCTGATATAATAATTGCAATTGTCTTTTAATATCCAACCATATACAAATAGAAATATATACCATTCATTTGGCATATATTTTTCAGTAAGAACACAATGAGAATGACACAGAAGGGTCTCATTTTAACACTATTTCAAGCTCAAGAAATTTATAATAATTTCAAATATGAGATTATTAATGATAAAAAAATGACCAAAAAAAGAGGTGAGCTATTGTCTTAACTCACTTCCCTAGGAAGGATAGTTTTCTTATTTTTTAAAAGACATCTTCCATAATAAAACGTGATGACTCAGCAGGTCTGACACAAAAGCTTCCAGGAAAAAATTTCCTTTTCTAGAATATTTGACTGAGAGAAAGAAGCTGAAAATTTCAAAGGTAAGTTAGAGCTGGGCATATTTGAAAATCCTAACTCAACTCCCCGCAGAAATCAGAGTGTTCAGGAAGAAAGAGCAACAAAAAGCACTTTGGGAACTTTTAGTAAGCACTGGCTTAGTGTGTTTCTATAACAGACTGTTTTGCTTCAGGTTAACTGATTACCAATTAACTAGGACTAGTGAGTGTATTAGTAAATTCTACAGCTGACACTTCCTAAATGTTTCTGGTTTATCCAAAGACTAGACATGGTAAGAGCCTAGAATAATAAGCAATACAGAAAGCTGGACAGGACAAAATAATCTTGTGGAGTAATTTATAGGGCAAACTGAGATCAATGATTTCTCAAGACATGGTTCTTCCACAGAGAAGGCACAGGCACCTGTGTGGTCAAATTACATGCAGGAACAAGCAGCCACAATGCCTCATCAAGCAGTGACAGTCACAACAGAAAGAAATGCTCAGGATGATAGACAGGAGATGCTGTCCCAAGGTGGGTTGGACTTCTGAGGTGATGGCAAATAACTTTTAATTGCCAAGAGGAAGTTTGTGCCACATAGGGTACACAGCATTTTAAATTGCTCCAGGGCTGGTGACACAACCATTTCCCTGGGCAGCCTGCTCCAGTGTTTAAAAATCCTTTCAGTAAAGAATTTTTCCTAAAATCCAATCTAAATTTTACAATCTTTATTAATCATCTCCAAGGCAGAAATTCAACATCTCACATTACAAGATTACTAGGTCCCCTTCTCTCTGTTCCATAGCAAGATCAACCTAAAAGTGAGGTCTTGTGGTGCCCTAACACTTCTACTGTGCCTAGTCCATAGTACTAATGGGGAATAGGTTTCTTTAGAATTACAGGTTCTGAGTCTTCCTATTAAAACAAACAAACAAAAAAAACAAACAGAAAAAGCCAGGAAACCACAGGTTTGGATGCCTTCATCAAGGTCTACAGCCAAAATTCAGCATTACTGTGAACAGAGGACAGTAAAAGGGGTTAGGCTACAACTAACCACCCTGAAAATTCACAGAAGGAATCTTCAACGAGCATCATAAGTCTACACTGTGCAAAATATAAACTTTCCATTACAACAAGTTAGGCTTTCCTTTCATTTACTAATGCTCATCTAACTCACTTTCTATTTTGATATCCCAACAGACACAAACTTCAGTCACCTGGTAGGAAACCAATACAACACTGTGGATTACATTCTCTGTCTCTCTTCTGTAACAAAAAACCAACCAAACAAATAAAGTTGAACATAATAGAGAAACAAGTCTCCCTACTGAAAAGTAATGCAGAAACCAAGTAAGAAAGGGCATGCAGATTCCCATGTGAAAGCAAAGCTCTATGTGAGAGCAAAGAAATCCAGTGAGTTGCCCAAAACCTGGATTTTAAAAGCTTTTGAGTTTTTCTGCTGCAGAGGGTTTTATGGTTTATGTCTTCAAAGGTTTGTAAAATTAAAATTAATTAAAAAAATAAAAAGAGAAAAAAAATTCTTACTTTGCAAATATTGAAATTGAGATTCTTATTTGCTCAGATGAATACAGATTCTGGGGCTGTATGAAGACTTCCTTTATCAGCAGACCTGTAAAGAAACAGCAACATGATGGTCTTTGATCCAGCCAAAGAAGGGAATACATCCCAAGAGAGAGATCACTTGATGTTTAAACCTTCTGACCTCCCTGGCAAGGCTCTATAAGGACCTCTAGCTGCAGAGAAGAGCTCATTGTGCTCAGCTAGGGATGCCTGCAATTTGATTAAAGAGAATTACCATCATGCAGCGTATATCTCGTTATTTCCCCCTTTATAAAAAAGAGGCTGAGAATGAAATCTCCAGTTAAGACTATAAAAGACGTAAATTTAAAGATATTTAGAAACTATTTCTGCTCTTTCAAATTACTTTTCTTAGTTTGAATACCTTCCAGTTCTGTTTAATGTTAGCATTTCATTGAAAAATTCTTACTAATAGCCCTAACCAAAGAAGAACACCACAACCACAAAAGGAAAAGCAATAAAAGGTGAAAGATATCTGGAAATCAGACCTTCCCTCTGGTGTTCTCCAAGCTGAAAAGTCCTCCTGAATGGACAAAGAGAGAAAAGCTGAAGAATTTCCATGGATTACAATTAATAAACTCACTGGTCACATGTGTCAACCCGAAGAATGTGGGCTGGAATCTGGGCTGAAAGGCAGATCATCTGTGTTCAGCTCAATGTCAATAAGCACATAATTACTTATGACGACTGAGATGAGCTCCTCCAATTCCTCCTTCTAATTTGTGCAATCAGCACCAAAAGTAACTCCAAACTTGACTTTTTAAAAACTGCTACTGTTGGGGTGGGAAGGGGAACATTCTTGACTGCAAAGAAAAACTGATATTATTATTCAAACAAGGCATCATCGTTTTGCTAGTAAAACTGAACTACTTTACTGTTAAATGGCCAAATCTTGATTTCAAAACTCAAGATCCTTTTCATTTCTCCAAGCGTTGTCTTCGGAATGAATGAAACTTGCATTGTGCCATTTGTTACCCTCAATGTGGCAGAAAAAAAAGAGAAAGAGATAAAGGAAATCAAGGCTTCTGAACAAAGAGCTAACCCACCCATACACAAATGCACTCACTTCCACTGTCTTCATTGGGTTATGCCAAAAGAGAGTGCAGTCTGTTTTGCCTCTATGCCACTGCCTTGTATGGAATTTTAGCTTTGGCCACTTCCAGTGATCGACACCCTGCACCCAGTAAGGCCATGATTCAATGAAAAAATATTGAAATATTTAATACTTTTAATATTGTAGAGTTCTCAATTCCATTTTACGCTGGTTTCCATAAATCAAAGAAGCAAAGTCAATATAAGCAACAATAAAGCATACACTGTCTTTTAAAGCCTAGTCATAGAAAGAATGTAATCTAAAATACATAATTGTTTAGAACATATGCTAAAGCTATTATTGTCACACAGGAAAATAAAATTACTTTCCGGACACTGTTCTTTTGACAATGTAAACCTTTAAAAAACCCATTTTTATAAATTAATACTGGCTTGAGTTGAACATATGGAGAGCAACTAACAGACACTTTTGGATTTGAAGTTAGATGAAGTTTGTTGAGATGGTGGTGCACTAAAAATCAACTATTCAGTTTAGCTATATCCTCTGAAAGAAATTTTGAAAATACTTATTGTTACTATAAAATAAATAAAATCCCTTCCCCTAGCTGAGGCAGAGAAATTTTAAGTGGAAGATATCTAACTGCATACTAAAAGCTGTACTTTTAAGAACTGCAAACAGTTATTAGGCAATTTTTTTGTTTCAGGTAGAAGAAAGCGTTTCAAATTTATTTCAAACAGTACAAGTGACTGCTGCTGTTTAAAATTCATCACAGAACACTTCAGAAAAGACTGCTTATCCATTCGAGTCACACATTTTAAGTGAACTCTTACTAAATTCTCTATGTACAGATCAGGATTACATGTACTCTGAATACGGAGAACTTCATCTGACAAATTAAAGAGAGAGAGTAGGGTGTTCAGCGGAGTCCAAATGCAGAGTTCTAGTGTGCCTTGTAAAGCCTGACAGTGTAATATGTCAGGCAGGGAGAGCCTCGGGCAGCAGGGCCAAGTTGTGCTTGTTCCCAGGATGTGATTTAGTGCCTCAGAAGCAGCGGCTTCGCGGTGCGTGGACATCTCACAGTGCCCAGCGAAGGGAGCAGATTTGTCACCGCCCGCTGCCAGGAGTGTCCCGAACAGGGACATTTTCGGCCTTCAACAGTGATTGCTGCTACTAATTCTGCTGTGAAACATGTGGAGCATCTGCACAGGGACTTCAGGAGAGTGCTGCCAGAACAGCTCTGGCTTTATGCTGTTGCTCCTGGTGTCAGGTTGAGGCAGCGATGAGACAGATCATATGACTTAAGCCCTTGCAAGAACTCATCACTTTTCATGGGAGAATGGAAAAGTGCTGATCCCAAGGCTTTTATGCTGAGGGAAAGCAGATAAAAATCTGCAGGTGTAACTTAAAAAATCGGTATGAGAAGCATAAAATAGTGTAAATAAGGCTGAATTTCTAAGGAAAACAAAGATCAAGCATGCGATGGCAAATAAATGAAAAGAAGAATTTAATGATATAAGCACAGAAGTGTGCATTGTTAATCAAAGTGGATAGCATTTTGATTTCCAGAGTATCTGTTAGTTTTAAGCTACAAACAGTATTGAAACAAAAGAGCCCAAAGATGAATGGATGTAACAATTTCTATTTTATTTTTCCAATGAAAAGGAACTAGTGATAATTGACTGTAACTCTGCCTGGCTCAATCTCTAGAGAGACATAATCATTCTGGATATATGAAAATAGATTGCTCATTCTAATCCACTATTGTTTTATACTCTTTGGGGCCCACTTCTCGGCTGGTGATAATCAATGGTATTAGTCATTGCAATACAGGGAGCTGATATGCTCTATCAAGGGTTCTGGCCTTGAGCAAAACTCACATTACCCATTCATTTCTTTTCCTAGAAGCAGCAAACTTGACAAGCCTTGAACAAGGAGTTGTCTGCTTTCATCCAGTGTGCCAGGAAAAGCTCAGAAATGCTGTCCATACAATGCTGAATCATACCAAGAGCAGCCACCAGAACCCATGCAGTTGATGTTATGACCCTGGGTCCCTCAAACACTGAACTTTTCACTTCGGGAGCTTTTCAGAAGTTCTGAAAAACTGTTGAGAAATTGGTGTCTTAGAGTCAGGACAAGAAGAGTTTAGCTTCGTGCACATCCTCAACCATTACCAAGATGTTTAGATTTTTCTATGCCTGTGTTTCCTTGGCCAAAATTATCATATCTGCCATTTAAGAGTGTCATAAAACTATGTGAAATTTACCTGAGCTTGTCTAACTTGGGCAATAAAACAACTCGAACACAGAGGGAAGTCTCCCCTGCTCCCCCAGCCTTAACTGGCGACATCTTACTTGAATAATCAGTTTGAAAAAACCCAGAAACTGGCTGCATTTAACTTTTAAATGGCATTTTCAATCCAATTCTGAATGCCTAAAGCAAGCATGAATTGGGTATGAATTCCATTATTCAGTCACAATATTATTAACATAGGAGGAGAAAGGTTTATCACTGTTGTCAGCACCATTATGCAGCTTTCCCATTTGCCTTATCTCAAAGAACATACACAGCGTGGTCCTGATCAGGTTTATCATCTTCCCAGTGCCTTGGCCACGATGACAGTCAGAATGAATGAACAGATTGGCACTTTGAAGTGCTCATTGATATCTTGAGGTCAGAGGTTTCTTGCATGTTCCTGGACCCTTTCCAGGCACATGGGAAGCGACAGGAACAACGGTAGCACAACTGGCTCTGCCAGTCTTCCCCAACTCTGCCCTGCTCCTTCCCTGCATGGCCTAGCTGGCTGACACATGCCAGAAGTCAGTGCAGAAGATTGCCACCTTTTCTTTTTGGTAATGAAGAACTGTTACATCAAAGTGCTTTGGGAGCACTGCTTAAACTGTCTTGCTGAATCTGAGCTAGCTATCAAGTTATTCCTCCCACACAGAGCAGAACAGCTTGGTCCTGCTGTTCAGGGGTCCTTGCCAGCTGCAAAGAGAGGAAAGGATTTTTTTTTTCCCCTCTTCATTTTCACTTGTTCTATTTTCTCCTATGCAAGTTTTTTAACATTTACAGCTTGGAGAAAACGTAATTCAAGAGAACACCCAAACAAAAGGATCAAAGATTGAAAATATAGGGAAAAAACCCAACAATCTATACGTATTAGCATGTCAGAGGTCTTGTCAGTATGAATATTCAAGAGGAACAAGTTCTGAAATCCTTAATCTGTTTCAATATTTATTTTTTTTTAATTCCTGTTTTTATTCAAGCAAATATATCCCAAAACACGCAGAAGATCTGCAATTGCAAAGATGTCACAGCTCTTGTTTGGAGTAACTCACATTGTTAAGAAGATAAGTCAATAAGAAACTGCCCAAGGAAAAAGTTATGGAATGTGCTGTGCTGAGATTAAAATAGTTTATAAATAATAGCCACTGTAGGACATATGAATTTAGCTGAAAGTTTTGTTTCCCTCTCCCTCTTAAAAATAAATTACACTGGAACAAACCTTTTTCAACTTTAAAGTTGGCAGTTGACATTTTCTGGTACACATTTTTGTAAAAAAAAAAATCCCTGTCATCACCAGCTCCTCAGAACATACATAAAACTTCCTTAAACAGCCAGTGAAATGAATGGCTGGCACACTTTGGAGCAGCCCCTGGGAAGCAGCATGGCTGCAGCAGGACGCCAGACAGCAGTGTCATTCCTCAAGAGAAGAAAGGTGTGCCACCAGTAGATAAACATACCCAAAGAATGCTACTAATCAGCAAATATTTTGCGCTATTACCATGATGAAACTCCCCTGCTGTGGAGAAATGTTCATCCTCAAAGCCTAGGGCTAGAATAGGTAAATTATAAATCAGTTCCTGGAGAAGCACTGCCTCACACACACCACATGGGTGTTCTTGACATTGCTGCTCTTCGGACACCTCCAGTCCCAGGACAGAGGAATCACCTTCTGTGACGTGGATGAGCCTCTCAGCTTTCAGCCAACTGTAAATTGGTTCATTTCAGCAACTCAGGCAGCTGAAAAAATCTGTGGACCACCATCACATATAATGCTGCTTGGCTTCCTAGCACATTCTTACACCTACTGCTGGCAGTGCTCTATTCCAATTGTCCATGAGAAAAGGTTATGTTTAAATGTCCAGGTAAAGATTTCAGGTGACACTGCAATGAGATTTCAAAACTCCAACACTATGAGCCAGTGTGCTGCTACCTGCAACATGCCTACTCTTATTTACTTGATTAGTCTATTTAGTCCTATTTACTTAATGAGTCACATGGAATGTTTAAGAACATGTTTACAACAAAATGCAAAAATCTAACCAAAGCAGCTGCCTGAATTCATCTAACATAAAGGCAGCCTTCAGGTTTATCAAAGAAAATAAAAACATAGCTCCTCTGTACATCTATTTTGCTTTACAGAAAAAAAAAAAAAAGAAAAGGTATCCAGAAGATATACAGGATCCAATCCAAAAAGAGCTTTGTACATCAAAATGAGCGCTTCGAAATAAACCCGTAAATAAAATGCAAGTCTGAAGCAGGTCAAGATATCACTAAGAATGTGAGAAGTCACTAACCCATTCCAGGGGCTCAAGGATACCTCCAAATGAAGTACAGTAGCTGGTTTGAAATGTGGAAGCCGTGGGCTGCCATTTCCACATCCAATAGTTGCATTACAAGAGCAAAAGAAATTACACCTTCCTGCCTCTTCCCTAATGATGAGCAACATCAGTACCAGGACAGAAATGTGACTGTAAAGATACATAATGCCCAACCAGTATTTTGTACAGGCTTATTGCATACTTGAATTATCAACATTGGGCTCCATGCAGCCTAATTGCATCTTACTCTGTGCATAGCCCTGCCATATCACTGTTTCATCTTCCTTCCTGACCTTATTCCCTGGATTAGAATAAATCAGGATCCTCCCAAAAGATCACTTTGTCCATTCCCTTCTCCCAAGGCAGAATCAGCTGATGCTGACAGAAAAACTTCCAAAAATCTTGGTAACAGCATTCAGCGATGGAGATGCCACAGCCTATTCATCCCTGACTACCTTAAACATGAGACAGCTCTTCTGAAGTCTTACTGCACTTTAACCACTGCCTCCCACCTGTTGCAGACCTGAAACAAAGCCCAGGTAACTTACAGACTCAACCTTTTGCTGCAGGCTTTCAAAGATTTGAGGACTGCTACCACATCCCACCCTTGCACCTCCATTTCCCATTTTCTTTGCTGCACGAAACCTCAAAACTCTTCCACTCCTCTCATTTAGGCCATACTTTGTTAAAATCATTTTCTCAATCTTACTGCTCTCCTGTGGACTGTTTCCAGGTGGTCTCAGAAAGACAGAAGCAGGCAGAGGAAAGCCACAGGAAGGGAAGAAGTGGGCACAGCCTGTACATCTCTCTGCATGCTGACCCAAAGGCCCGGCATGACGGGAGCAGAGAAATTCGCAGGAGACGAGAAAGGTTCTGCCCCAGAGCAAAGGAGGAAATGGAAGTGAGGTGTAATCCAATTTCTTGTCTGGTCACGTGCGCTGGCCATCTTAAGGCCATGACTAAGACTGGTCTGTCAGGTTGCAAATTCATCCTATATAGTGTAAGGATATAGAAACATCTTTAATAGTTGTCTAAAAAAGGTTAATAACCAAAGTTATCTGAGCATTGAAGTACAGTCCTTTTAATGTGTGGGGTGCCAGGGTGACTTGGCAAAACAAGCTTTGTTTTGTTTGCACACTGTGGTTCGGAAGGCATATGAATTCTTGGCAGCTGGAATTGTGAGGTGTTTTCATGGGGAAATAACAAATCAGGAAAAAATCCCTTTGAAACTTCAGTTCGTCTGGAAGATCTCACAACCTCTGCACAAATCTAAGGGTCAATATTCTATCTAATCTACAGATGAATCAGTGGCTCAGCAGGTTGCTCTCATCTACTTACTTTACCTGCATGGGGGTTTATAGACAGGTGAGATTGTCACAGCTACCAGATTGATGGACTCTGGACTCTAGGTCTCAATAAAAGACAGGCTTGCACATACAATCCTCCTCCAATGCACCCCTTTTTCTTTTAGACAATGTTCCCCACGACATTTGAGAATCTACTTTTGCAAAGTTTGACTGAATTCTTTCCCACTGAAAGAAAAATCTTCTTGACCATGGCAGAAGAAAGTTTCTGATCTTCCATGAAAAGATACTTTCTTCTACAATATTTACATGTTGGTGGGAAAAAATAAAACATTTCTTCCACCAGAATATTTCTAGCATTTACAAGAACTTACAAAAAAGTAATTGTCATTTCTTGATATAATCAAGAGTTTGAGCACATGCCTGTTGCCCCGCTTTTTTTCCCATAATATGAATGTTTTCTGCTCTCTGAGATCTTTGTTTTAAGCCGTTTTTCAACTGTATTTTTTGTCTTACACTCCATCGTACAAATACTGAGCAGAACACAAGAAATATTCACAAAAGGGTAGCAAAGTAATCCAGGACCCAAGTGCCAGTTTGTATGGCACTGGATGCACTTGGCAAAGAGGCTGCTGTGCTCAGAAAGCTTCTCAGACACCACTTTTAAGCCTGACAGAGCCCATGAATCAGAGCCCTCAGCCGCAGCAGTTCACAGCCAGGGATACTCATGTAAACTGAAATCAATAATGATTTAAACCATGGTACCAGGCCCTCAGCACTGGCCATGCCACAGAGTCAGCTGCCAGGACAGAGCAGGGATGAATCACTGGGACAGGAACCTCTCCTGTCCCCACCTCTCCATGAATCATCAGACCTCTGGAGCCTGCAGCCCTTGGACATCTGGCTCTTCCTGAGCTGCTCCAGTGTAAACATTGTAAAGTAAAACCTGAAAGAACCTGCACCGTACCCAAGTCACACTTCTGCATCTTTTGAAAAGCAAAAGCTGAACAAAACAAACCAAAATCCCAACCCCCAAATTTCTACATATGGAGCATTACTTTTGTTCCAAAGGGACTGCTGTTGTGTACCCAACATTTTGTTTGTGACTGTTCATAGAAAATTAGGATTAGAAAGTGTGCCTCAAAGTTCTGAAAACACTATCTTGGAAATACATTAAAAATTCATGTCTCCAACCTATTTTCATGTTAGGAAAATTGCTTTAAATATTTTTTAAAGGCTCATTGCTACTAAAATGCCTTGTAATACTATAATTACTCCAAGTACAAACTTTAATAACAAACCAAAGACAGCAGAATGGAAAACTTCACCTAATTTGTTTATACTTGAGATGTTTCCATCCTCTTCCAAGTTAGAAGAATACTTTGCACACACATATGGGTAAGACTTACTGCAGCCTTCTTGTCATTGTCAGCAATTACCTTTCTTATTTTGCAGTGGGGAAGGCAGTTGTAAAGCATGCTATTGTTCCAGAAATGTTTTTCTCAGGGCTGTAGACCCTCGCCCCAGGGTGAATATCAAGAAATGTACGATTTGATGAACAGCCCCTGAGCTAAGAAATCCAGAGTGAGAGAAGGTGGAACCTCCAACCTCTTTCTGTGGTTTTGGAAGACAAAATTCAAGATTTTAGACAAAGTGTCAAATTAATCTTTTACTAATGCATTTGTTGAAACCATAATTCAGTAGCAACAAAATCAGATTTAACTTCTTTTTGCATTTACCTTTCAGGGTGTTACTTTCAACACAAATATTTCTGCACTACTCAAAGCACATAGTAACTATTGCAGACCTGATTCTGAGGTCAGATGGAGGCAATTAATCATTTATTCCACTGGACTTGTTGGAATTACAGCGAGACAAATGGGTTCATCAGAATTACAGCCCCTTAGCTGCAATAAATAAAAGATATATTCAAATCTGTGAGCAATTTTCTATTACTTAATCTTTCATTTTCATTTCCCCACAAACTTTACCCAAATAGAAATTAAACCACTGTGGCTGAAACTGAGAGCTTCATGAGTCCATAAAAGGCACAAGACTAATGTTCTCTACGTGATGGCAAATTACATTTCTTTGTGTGCATTACAATACTTTTACAAGAGTTGCTATGTAAAAAGAAAATACTGATGATCATTTAACACAGTAAGAATTCACTTAAATGAACTGCCAGAAGAACAGAACTCTTAAAATAATTGATTTTTCCCCACATCAGATGAAAAATGCATAACACTGTACAATGAAGTCCGTTTGAGCAAAAGTCATTTTCTGTCCATTAAAAGAAACATAAAATACATTGGGGTACTTAATTAAAAGTCAAAGAACCGATTTGCACACCATAAATTTACCAAATACACACAAATTTAAGTAAAATACCTTAATTAATGCTTTTACAAAATCTATGGGTCCTCCCAAATATTTTATAAGTGTAGAAAATTTACATTCACTACAGTTTGAAGAATACCACCGTCGCTAAGAAATAAATTCATAACAGTTGCTGCCTCAGTGTTTCTGCCAGCATGCTGATGCCTTACATTTATGGAATGTATGGAGTGATTTGGAAATGACAGCTATCTCATGACAGGCAACACCAGCAGACAGCCTTTGAAAAAAATCTATACTGACCTCACCTCCATCCAACACCTATTGACAGTTGTCACTCAAACTGTGATATCACATAAACACTTTCCGATCTGAGGCTTAAGTTTCCATAGTAGGGCAAAATCCTGTTAACTTCTGACCCACCTCTCAGACATCTTTTCTGTTGTATTCATGCCTGCAAACTGCTGACAGGTTTTTCAAGGCAGAGCATGCATGGCTTGTGCAACACCCACACTCCCTGCCCTCCAAGTTTCTTCCCTTAAACTCCAGTCAGAAACTTGTTGCTAATCAAAGGTAAAGAAATCTGCATCTGGTAAAGACACAGAGCAATCCAGAGAAAGAAACAGTATATTGTTTGAATGTATTCTGGGAAAGACCTGTGGCACTTTTTCTATGTGGTCTCATCCACCTTCTGTTATAGGCGGATCAGTTTTCCCTGTTACCTTTTTATTTCAAAATTTTGGGTAGCTCCAAAATGCTGTGATGAAATAATGAAGAACCATAAAATCACACAGTAGGTATCATCCAGATTATAAAGAGAGATGAGGAAACATAAAAACCTCTTCAATTAGAAAACTTAGGACCTCCATAAGAAGGCAGCAGGGAATGAAGGGTTCTCAGTGTCATAAAAAGAATGATTTATAGCTGCAGCAAAGAAATTAATGTCCATCTATCACAGCTGTTGACACAATATTGTAATGAGAGGTTTCAGAAACATGGAGCATGGATGAACATTTATAACCACATCTATCTGCCCCTATGCTAAACTTTTGGTCATTTACAACAAACGAAGGAGTTCTTCTAACTAAGAAATTCTTCAAATTCTGTCAAGAAAATAAAGGAAATAGGATCAGTTTCTCTCCCTCTCTACCACTTCAGTTAATAACTGCTAAAAGCTCAATATTCCAGTAAATCAAGCAATAACACAGCAAGTTTATACTCAAATACTATAATGCCTCAATCTAGCCTTTCTTGCATACCTTCTTGATAAGAACATGGATTTCTTGGCCTACACACAAAACATACCTCTAGATGAGAAATTTCTTTGCCTTTTGCTCTCTGACTCCAATTATGGATCTATTTCCAAGTTACATTTTGCATTCTGAAACTAAATACAAAATACAGAGGAATGGCTAGGAACTTCAGCCAGGTTTTTGAAGTAAACAGAAACTTAGTTTTGTAGCTGAAGTTTTGTAATGCTTGTAATTCATAGGAACTGAGAAATAAGATCTAGTCTTCGTGAAACTGCACGAGATATGGATCTAGAATGAAAGGCTGTCCCAGAAAATTAGAGAGAGTTTGGAGATATGGATTTATTCTTAAGGATATATTCCTTCCTGGATGTCAGGTGCCATTTGTCACACCCTGGATTTTCTGTCCATCAGGATATAGGTGGAAAAAAAAAATTAAACCACTTCATAGCTCAAGGAATTTAGTCAAGAGACATTTTTATACAATAGAGAAAAAAGTCACTATCCATTAACAAAGAATAAAAGATCCAGGCAAATCTATATTAGTGTGCATATGCACAGTGGCAGGATGCACAACACCACATTTCTTGAAGAAGTACTGTTGCAGAGTGTGCTGCAGCCCCTCTAAAAATATCACATGCTTTTGGCCTGTCTAGTTTGATGCAAGGGTGCAGAAATGCTTTTTGATTGCAAAAGGGTTAGAGAGACACATAGCAACTTCTGAATCCCCAGGTGCCTTTAGTTCATTAATTAATTTCCTCTATCTTACTTGCAGGTTTGAAATTGTATTAAAGATGTACAAAAATCTCTTTCCAGACTCTGGTCCTGAAATTGATGTACCATGTCCAGGCTGCTTTGTCCACACCAAGCCCCACAGGCTTCTCCATTGCTCCAGGCAGAGTGTCATCAGTTTGCCTACATGCTGCTGGCTGCAAGAGCAGACCTCACAGTCACTGACACTACCAAGAGGTGCCATTACATAACATGTACACAAGCCTTTCTCTCCTTTTCTCTTTGTTTAGAGTAGGAAAGGGAGAGCAGCTGCACAATGAGAACATCACGACATCCACCAGCCCATTGCTGGGGAGCACACCTGACCTTGGGCCACCACTCACTGCTGGCCCCAGACAGAAATTTCTTTCTTCTCCCTCCACCCTGTGGGCCCCCCACAGCTAGAAGTGAGAAGCTGGTGCCTGTGCACTGCTGTTTTATTGAATATATTCATGCACAATGGGTGACCAAGGTACCAAACTCATTTCATCTGGGAGCTTTCGAATCCATTGTGTCAGGCTGGTTTGCACTTCCCTGAATTCAGCTGGTCTGAGGTAGAAGTACTTGTGTGACTGGAAACACCAACCCATGGATGTGCAGTGGCCTTTAAAGTTTAACAAGAAAGATAAGCTTGACATTTATCCATTTTTAGGATACTCTGGACCTCTATGCTGGTTCATTGGTCCAGCCTTCCTGAAATGTTGACACTGAGACATTAAAAAAATGAAGAAGTAATGCTGCAATGAAAAATCCTCTCTGTATTATGTCTGTTGGCCCAACAGGAGCACTTGTGGATTCTCTGGGATGATGTCACTACCACATGGCATGTCCCAAAACCTGCAGGGAAAACAGGGATAGAACAGAGGTTGTCTAGCGCTTTTCAGTCTTCATGACAGAAAATTATATAATTCTTATTCACCTACTATGAACCATGAGCTACATGTGGTAAGGTACTGATGTCAGAGAGATAACTTCTAGTTCCCTCTATACATATACACACACACATTTATTTTATATATATATATAAAATAAGAAAAATACACACATGTATGTTAATATAAATAAAAACTATATAAAATATGGGACAGTCTCCAGGAGAGTCACCACAATCTGAGTGATTAATTGCAAGAAAGTAGAAGCCAACTGAAAGGAGACATAGAACATATCCTATTCCTATTTTCCCTTCCCACACAGTCTGGTGCTGTTAATTTAATTTTCTTAATTTGGTGACGATTACATATGCAAATCTGACAGCGTGTAAAAACCAAAATTAGGAAGCAAATAGTAATGGTTGGGTTGGTACCAACATCAAATGGTGCCTTTAGCACCACATCTGGTTTGTGATCTGAGAGGACTACCTCTGCAAGGAGAGGCATTCACAATCATCTTTGGAAGTAGGATGAAGATTCTCATTATCAGGGAATTTATCTGCTAGCAATAAATTATGAGCTGAAGGAGCACCTTCCTCAGTACTGCAGGAGCCAGACATGAAATTAGGAGGATGTGGTGATGTTAGGCCAGGTGCTGCATGACTCCACAAACCTCCTACTCAGTTTTAATACAGCAGGGACACTTTGTGGGAATTAAAGGTCTTGGTATGTCTAGTAGAAAGAGGGTGAGGGTGGAAACACATGATGTTTCCTAACATGTCATTGTTAGCAGACCCTGGAGAAACAAAAGAGTTGCTTAAGCTGGAGGACAGTGCTTATACATTAAGAAATGTGTGATGGCCCAAATAACTTTAGTCTGCAAACTGGAGCTAAGTTACTGAGACTCAGAAATCTAGGAATCCTGAGCTGTCTCCCAGAAAGAGGGCAAGCAACCCAGTTTTCTTTCTACCTTATAATGTGGTTTTATTATATTTTTTTAAATGGAACAATATGAAATAGATACCTATGAGAGTACAGACGTTTCAGAAGCTAAGAGCTTTCTTCTAGCCCTGTATCCCTACAAAGGGAGAAGGAGGAAGAGTGTAAAATAGTGCATGGGTACAATTTGCCATGAGAAAACATGAATCTTGTTAAACAGTTTGACAAGAATATTGTGGTTTGGGAGACAGAAGGGCAGCAAGGGGCAGGGTTCTCGAGGGTCACGTTGCTTTGCAGCCCAGGGCATGTGGTGGCCTCAAGCTTTATGAACACTCACTACCACGGGGTCTATTATCTGCCAGGCACCACTGATGCCTGAATTATCGTATTTCAATAAAAATTGCAGCTTTGGTACTTAACCCAACAACTAGATTGTTGCATTCCCTTCCCACGCTGAATGGGCATCAGCAAAGAAGTGGAAAGCAGGATAGCTGCCCCCGTGCTCCCCCCTCAGCAGACACACATATATGGCAGCTCTGGGCTCAGGCAGGCCAGGGACAGAGGAAGTTCAATTGGTGATGAATGCTGAGAATGCACCACCACAAACCACAGAAGCAGCCATGCTAAGCACAGAGTATAAAGTGCAGCCTGAGTGGAGACATTGTACCAGGGGGAAAGCAGGGATAAGCTAATGAACCCCCAGAAATTAAAAAAAAAAAAAAAACCTAAAAATAAGTTACAAAAATTTTTTCTGAAACAGTGTCCTGTAAAAACCCAGAAAAAAACCCAAAAACACCACCAAATCATGCTGCTTACAAATGCCTCTATGGATGCAAACTCATTACTCATTTATATATGAAGTGAAAAGTATTAAGATAAATGACGCTATTTACTGCCATGATGCACCTAACATCAAAACAGATGTGTATTTTCAGTGTTGGGTGCATTAAACACATTATCCAACTTTCAAAATACAATAAGTGATTTATGCTAGAGACTGAATATGCCCAAGCAGCAACTAAAAATATAACAGAAAAAAAACCCCAAACAACCCACAGCAGATCAGCACACCTAAGATAAAAAAACAGCCAGAGAGCTCAGATTAACCACAAAACTGGAAGGTAAAAAGTAAAAAAAAAAATCTCCTTGTTTTTGAGTATCTTGGGCAAAATAATTTATTTTTTTTCCTAATTGTTCACAAAGTTTTCCAAGATTTAATCTGTGGTCCTGCTACTTAGCATCACAAACATATTGGCCAACAAAGAAAAAAACATTTACACTATTTGTATTCTGTCAGAGAACCCCACTCAAAAGTATATTTTCTGATTAAAGCCCAAATCTCTAAAGTCAAGCATGCTGTTTTCCAGCCTCAGATTTTCCATCTTAAAACCACAGCAAAATATCCATTCTCTCACAACATATCCCAAAGGGGACACACATTTCTCCCTTAACAGTGGGGAGCAAAGAAAACAAGGTTTTTAAATAGGCTTCCCCAAATCTGACTACAAGATAAAGAAAAATCTCCAGCCATTCTGCTTACCTCAATAACCTTATCAATACACCAGCTTGTCACAATTCAATTAACCAGCCTGAGTGCAAGGGGTTGTCCTTGGTGTGGTGGCTCACTCTGAGAAGGCTGGGAGAATATTTTCAGGAGAGACTTTACCTGCTGGCAGCAGAGGGGTTCCACCCTGGATGGCTCAGCTTGGTCAGAAGGGCTTTCCTTCCTTGTTAAACAGCACCTGATCAGGGTAAAGGAAAGAGGCTGAAGCGTGTATGCATTTACCTCCCAATCAGTGTTGAAACACCTGAAATCATTTTAGCCCTGATTTGCAGCCACTTCTCAGCCAGAGCAGTTAGCTGGTGCTGAGGCTGTATGTAAAAAATAAAATTGGCCAGAGCATGCATTTAATGAGTGGGCAGCGAGCACCCTCAAGGGTGAGCTCCCTTTTGAGGAGCAGTGGCTCTGCCATGGTTGATGGGAGGGATAATGACTGCAGGGTGGGAGGTCTTCATGTTTGCTTTCTGAAAAGTGGGAAAGGAATTAGCTTGGAAAGAGCTTAGCCACTGTATAGATACTCTGTTAAAGGCACTGAGACAAAAAGAAGGGGTTTTAAAACAAACTAGGGAACTCCAGTATACTGTAGGGATTTAAGAAAGAAATCATCGTGTCATACAGCAGTAGCACAACCATTTTTAATATGCAAGAGTTGTCCTGAGTTTACAAACTGTGCTCAGTGATATTAAAAAACTGGGTTTGTTTTTAAGATGCTAAGGAACAAGGCTGCCAATATTCAGGAAATAGTTCCAAGAACAATTTTGCTTCATTAGCCATGGGTCTGAGGCCCCCTCTGAGAACGTATCATCACCTCGGGGGTAAGGAGAGGCCGATGGGGTGAAAGCCTAGGAATGCTCACCAGCTGGACCACCAAAATGGGCAGCAGGTGGCCGGAAGGAGCTCGCTGAAGGTGCAGCTGCTTGGCTCTGCCTAATGGGGAGAGCTGCCCTGGGAAGGCCGGCTGGAAAAGAGCTCCTGCTGGAGAGAGTTTCGAGGGACTGGGCCAGCCTGGGTGGTGAGGACAGCCTGTGTGACCCTCCCAGAGCCACCGAGGGGCTGTGCAGGCACCCAGGAGGTGCCTGCCAGATGTACTCCAAGAGATGCTGCCTGGTCTTGTTTCCAGTGACAAATTACTTCACTGGGGGCTCCCAATGAAGGAATGTCCTTCCTGCTGATGTTCAAGTGCCGGCAGCCAGTCGGAGGTGGGGTGTGAGCTTGCTGCCCTCACTCTCTCGCTTTGCCTCACTGGCTCTTGAGGTGTCACAGTCCCTTCGTGCTGTTTTACATTGCTGCACTCTGTGGTGCCAGAGGACACGTGAGAGTTTGGAAAACCTGAAGATCCAAGTTACCTCCCTCAGGCCTGGCTCAGATTCTCACAAGCATTTGCTTTTTGGAAGCAGAAATTCATCTTCTCCTCATGCCTAATGCTGCAGCACACAGACCTTTGTTGTCTCGCAGAACAAGAAATGGTTTCAGTTTTATTTGTTCTTCAGGGAACAAATAAAATCTACATGGAAGCAGCTGTAAGCTGGAGAGATCTGCAGCTCCTGAGGCTGCTTTGGCTGATAGAAAGCGCCACAGCTGCTGCTTTCATAAGCCTGCTGACCAGTTTAGGACACAGAATTAGAGCTGGACTGGTGAAAGACTGATCATTAGTTTGGGCACAACTTTTTTACAATTCAGAATAAAAGATTTCTGATCTCTTCTTCAAGACTATGTTTATACATGCTCCCATCTGCCCCTTGCAGCTCATTTCTCACACAAAAGCACGAGGGGAAAAAACAAACCCAAATTATTCTAGCTACTCTCCCTTCAGGTTTTCAAAGGTGGTTTTAAGAGTGTCCTTTCTAACTGTAAACACCTGGATGGCAATAAGATGGGGGAGTGCTGGAGACCATGTGAAATATTTGGTGGTTACACAGCACCGAGGAAGTCTGAGATAAATATACAAGGAACAAGACTAGCTCAAGACTAGCTGGTGTTATTTGTGGATAGAGTAAGCTGAACAGAGTCATAAGATCATTTAGTTTGGAAAAGATCTGTGAGAACATTGTGCCCAACCATTAGCTCAGCACTAAACCATGTCCCAAAGTGCCACATCTCGATATCTTTTAAATACCTCCAGGGCTGGTGACAACCACTTCCCTGGGCAGCCTATTCCAGTGCTGGACAACCCTTCCAGCTGAGAAGCTTTTCCAGTGGGCACAGAAGAACATACCCCATCTCTATGGCCAGCTTTTAATAGCAGCCATTCACTCTGCTGGGGTCAGTAGAGACAATGTGTTGTTAAAGTGCGTTTACGTCCAGCTTAATCTTTTCTACCCAAATCTATCTAAAACTCATTTTTCTCACAACATATTAAACTCCTTATTTTGTCTCTAAGATCAGGCTAAGAGTTACACTGCTTTAGTCAAACCTTGGGGTCAGCAAAGGCATTATTAGCAGGGTATTCTGAAATTCCATCAATGCAGGGAAGAAAAACCTACCAAATCCTTAAAATTAATAGATGGCATTCAGAAAACATTATGTGATGCACCTCTATAAGCATACCTTTCAAAACCTGTCTATTATTTCTTGATATTTGGGCTAGGCCTTGCAGAGCAGGTGAAGCCTTGAAGAATTTACTTTCCATGGAGGAAGATTTGTCAGACTTGTGAGTCAAAACCTTTGCATTGAGAAGCACAGTGAGGCAGGTCATGTGGAAACCTGTCATGGATGAGCTAAATGTAACACATGGTCTATAAAATTTGGTGTACATCTGGCTTTTGACTTGTTCTGTGTTAACAAGTTTCATTCTCCTGCAATTTGCAATGGACATGAATAAAATTTTAAAGCTGACTCATTTTTTCATTCTTCTCTATATGTTCATCAATAAGTTTTCCTCTTCTCAGATTACACCTATTTCACCCCCAGTCCAACAAAAAAGACTGTAGACACAAGAGTAATGGCATAAATCCCAACCCTATCACTACTAACATTTTAACAGCATTATCTAGGTGTGCAGGCTCACACCTCAGTGAGGAATAGGGTGAAACGTGGAGATTTGCCATTTTTGCAGCTTCTACTAGCTGACATGGCAGCAGGGCAGATTGCTGTGAGGGCAGTGCTACATCTGCTGCCCTGTTCATGGCAATGAACCAGACTCTCCATAGTTGCAGCTTTCTTGTGCTGCTCACACAATGCAAAGCAATGCTAATAAGACCACAAATAACTCATAAAGAATTATGATATTGAAGGAAAAAAGGAAATCACACTCACCTAAGCATGACAGACTTGAGTTTCCTTCATGTGAGTCCTTGTCTTATTCACATTGTGTGATGAAAAGTAAATTTTGGGAATGGTGGTGTACTGCTACGTCCATCCACTGGAATGGTCTATTCCAAAATTACAGTTCAGCACGACTTGGTAATTACTGCTATCCACGAGAGGGAGTGAAATGCCTTTAAAACAGCCCTTAAGAATATATTGAAGGGAGTCCTCACACAGGGAAGAGCTTAACCCCAAAGCTTTGAAAAGAAAAAAAAAAAAAAAAGACAAAATCTTTGATCTTGATCATTTGCTATGGCCTGAGCTCGCAGCTCAGGGCAGAAGCATTGGCCTCTGCTATCTTCAGAGCCTGGAGTGGCTGCATGCCAAGCAAGTGCTCTGCAGTCCAAGCATAAGGATGGCTCTAAATAACACCGGCTACCAAGAGCCCAGAGGGCAGCAGTGCAAGAGCTGTGTGTGAACTGGGGCAAGCAGCACCACTGCCATGCATCCTGCTTTGGCAGCAAAGGGAGGTGTTGATTTTGAGAATGCCATCTCTAAGTTGTCTCTCGAAATAATATAATCCTCTTATTTCCTGCTTCATCAGTTTTAAGGTCACTTTGGTCTTCTGGGGCAGTGTAAAGCTGTTGTAGCTCCTCAGGGGAAAATCTTGGCTATTCCTCTTAGAGCAAAGCTTGACTGTCTGAGATGTTGTAGAAAGCAACATGAATCTCAGTAACCCTCTGAAAGTGCAGTATACACAAATAATCTTTGTGCCTGCAATTCTCTCCTGGCCTGGATGCTGAGGCAGTTTTTAATGAGGATTTGGCTCTGAGTGAATGTTTCCATGAAATGCTTACAATCTTCTTTTCCAGCCCCCACAATAATACCTATGTGCACAAAAATAATGAAGTCCCGTGTACAAATATGCAGAACCACATGCCAGTTCTTCAGCTTCCCAGCCCTTCCAATACTCCAACAGAATGGCATTAGAGAGGGGGCAGGAGGACAGCTAAGATACTGACACCCAGAACAAGGAGCAAAGAACATATTGAAACACTTTGTCAGGTCTAATCTTCATTCTGGCACTGAAGACAGAGCTATAGACTGACTGAAAGTGTTTATGACCTGAGCAGCAAGAAGACAACAGTGAAAAGATCAAGGCTTGTTAAACCAGGATACAGCTGTCCCCAGAGAACTTGATCCTGGCCAACAGGCTTTGGCAAGGAACAGTTCACATGCAATAGCTGTGTTTTGCTGTGGTTGATTGCCTAAATCCCAGCTTAAAGTGGTTAAGTGCTCTACTCCCCCTCACATGATGATCTCTCAGTCTGATAAATCTAGGAGAAAGGGGTGCAAAAATAACTAAAAATTAGGTTTTATATATTTTTTGAAACATCTATTTTCATTATGAAAAGAAACATAGAGGGGATAGACATACATCACCTTTTTGCTTCTGTGAGGGTAAACAAAATTATGGGAGATGGCAGGAAGACAAAAAAGCATTCTGGAACAAGAAAGAGAGGAAAACTGCAAAATCTAGTTCATTCATCATAAAATTAAGAAGTCTAATAATGGCAAGAGTGCCAAGAGATGCAACACAGAATCACAGAATATGCTGCATTGAAAGGGACCCATCAGGATCATTGAGTCCAACTCCTGCACAGGACACCCCAGGAGTCACACTGTGTGCCTGAGAGCATTTTCCAAATGCTTCTTGAACTCTGTCAGGCTTGGTTCTGTGACCACTTCCTTGGGGACCCTCTTCCAATGGCCAGCCACCCTCTGGGTGAAGAGCCTTTTCCTGATATGTAGCCTAAACCTGCCCTGATTCAGCTTCATGCCATTAATAAATAATTAAATAAACAAAAAATCAAAATAAAAAAATTATTGACATTCACCAACTTCTGAAAAGTTTTCATTATCCTTAAGAAATGAATAATAACAAACCATTAAAGTCACGTTACAAGGTTTTTTTGTACTTACAAGAAAAACAATTGAACGTTTCCATGCAGGAAAATACAACCTTGAAAAACTAGTATTTGAATTTCAGGGATATGCAAAGCATGAATTGAGAGGATCAGTAAGTAGAAGTGTCCACATCAACAAAATGGACAGAAATAGAGCTACCTGGAAGGGTCTGAAAGGTGGGTGTCTGTGCAGCTCAGCCACTTACTGGTGCAAAGTCTTTGTGACCAGAAAACCTTCTGACATTAACAATTCTACTGGGCAGTGACAGTGACATCAAGTGGATACATTAGTGAATTAAACAACTGAGTTACCCTGAGACACGAGAAGCTGTATTTTAGTAATGATTCATCTGAAAAGTGCTTCTACCATAAGACAGATTTGAGAAGTGATTTGCCCTTTGAGGGACTCTTTGTGTTCATGTGTGCATCATCCCCTCCCTGCATCTTCATATGAAGGGTAACTCCCATTTAATTTATTTGAACAGAGGAAATGGGGAAATTTTCCAAAGAGGCTGAGAAAAGGGTAAAAAAATTGGAAGCTTCATCGTTCCAGATACAAATACCAACAGTTCATGAATGCTGAATTAGTTTGGGAAAACTCAGATGCATAAAATAGGGCTGCCTCAGGCTGTTTTAGCTTCTTCTCAACAAGGCTGTAGTACCTATTTAGTTATCCAGTAATGCCAAGCAACTGCTGATGACTTCATTATCCACAAAATATGCATGCATGCACCCCAAATGAGTCCACTGCAAATGTACTCGCATCATTAAATTTAGAGTAAGGTACCAAAGCATTTTTAAAATACGTGGGGACTCTTTAATGAAGAGACTTCTTTTCCTCTATGTGGGTGAAAATATTCAAATGCAAAACCTTCCAGTCCTTATTATGAGGTAAAAATTCACCATTTTCACCATGACAGTGGTGGCAGTGTCTCTTTTATCTTCATCTGCCAACACCCCTGTTGCAACCATGTACTCCCATGTGACCAATACTCCCATTTCAGCCTAAGTGCCTGCCACTCACTGGAACTTTTCTTTATTAGAACATTTTATTAGAGGGTTTGTACTGCTTGCTCAGCACTGCTGGAGTAGTGCCTTGCAAGTGAAATCAACAATGATACTCCAGTGTGTAGTGGACTTGTAGTGTGGAATACCCACACTCTCTTTTGGTAGTTAAAAACAGGCTTGCATTTTGTCTTGATTTCTGTCAGCATTTATCTGCTCACTATGAAGGAAAACTAAGTATTTTTAACCTAGATTAGCTGGTGGCACAGCCTTTGATGGTGACATAACCTGTGATGGAATGGCCCAATAAAATGTAATCCAGATGTCAACAAATTTTTTTTGGACCATCTTTGTTGCCTACAGCTTACACCACACAGACAGTGTGTGAATATTTCTTTGATTTACATGGATGGAAGTCTACAGAAATGCAAAATCTTGCATTAGAGCAAAGCATCCCCATGTTTCCCCCATGGAAGGTGTGGCAATGAGGAGCTGCACTGCCAGCCACCAGCATCCTCCAGGTATTAAACAAACATCTCCAGACACTCTTGCCTTGCCCAGGTTTTACAGAGGTGCCAGGGTGATTTCCCACCATCTCCATCTAATACCAGGACAAGGTTAATTTTTTTGCCTATGAGAAGTTTAGGACTTTTCCATTATGGTGAATATTTACTCCCTGGTCTTCTCCAAGGTACTAATCAAGGTCCCCTTGGAGATTCACAGGAGAAGAGTTTTTCTCCACTTCAGGTTGCCCTGTGCAACTAGTGTGGCTCCCAACCTTGCTCCTGTTTGGGATGAGAGCACACACAAAAGCAGATGGGAGTGCCTGTAAAGGAAGGATTTTATGTTTTGACTGAGGCCATGATGGCTCTTTCAATCAGCTTTTACCCTAAGAAACAGCGTTCCCTTAGACTGCACATCTGCTGTAAAAGATCAAATATCTGCCTTTGCCCACTTCTGTACATACACCCTCTATCTCCTCAGAGGCCTGTGCTCCTCAGCACAGAGGTGCCCAGCCTTTGCTGAAGCAAAGTGGCTCTACTGAAAATCAATAGCAGAGCTAAGCACACTGATATCCTCTGTATGCTTCAGGTTCCAGGCCCAATCCTCTGTTCTTGAGGAAGTGCTGAAAGGAAATTAGAAATATTTAAAAACCCCTCCACACCTTTATAAATTATTGTGAATGTATCACTGCTGCAGATGCAAAAGTGAAAGTAGGAGTTAATGTTCTTTGTCACTTCAGAAAAAGCTTTAGAGAAGTGCACTGTAGGTCTTACTGTTGACAAGAACCTTGTAAATGATTTCTTTATGAAAGGGTATGGAGAAAATAGAATCCAAATCCTGTAGTAAGTAAACCTGAGATTACTTGCTTTATGAAAAATTTAGATTTCTGGGGAAAAAAAAAAAAAAAGAAAAAGAAGAGGTGAAACAGTTTTTTATTGTAGAACTTCAAACCATTTGCTCGAATGCTTTCAAGACCTGGGCTAGCATTCCCTATTCAAACTTAGATGAACAGGCTTTCTTCCTTACAAAACCATTGCCTTGTACCTAGGCCAGGAAAACACTGAAGAGCCCAAACATTTGTACGAGTTCAGTATAATTGGAGAATAATTAGTACGTAGGTAAATAATAGAGTGTACTAATGCAATGTAATCATGAGATCCGTGTTCTGTGGTGCAGATTTCACGTCAATGTCAAAGAAAGAATAATGCCTAACAATTAGAGTTTGTGATGCTGTCACTGGAGGAGAGGATTTCATTTCATGTCTACAGGGATTGTCTTATCAGGCCATTTGGATGCAAGATCGTGGTGGTAAAACTATTCCACTGTATGCCTAGCCCCTCTGACTATTGCATTACAATGCTGTCAGGGTGCTGGGGCATAAAGATTTTACTGCAATCATTCTGAAGCTAATATGTCCAGATACGATGATCTCAGTGTAGCTTGCTTTCCCAATAAATTTAAAAGAAAAAACGGATAAAAAGAATTGAAAAATCCAAAACCAATACTGAAGGTTGTTAAGGTTTGGGAAGGGCACTCCGACTGAATAAGGCACATAAGCTCAGACCCTTCCATATTATTATATGTGACTCTGGGATAAGATGCATGCAGTTGGAATGGAAAAGCCTAATTTGCAAGATATTCTAAATGCTCTGTGGCATTTGAACATAGGTAGCTCTAGTACTCCTGGAGTTCCTGAAGGGAACACCACACCTAGTCCTGAAATCTTTCTCAGATGTCAAATGTTTAACTGTTTTTATCAGCCGCTTTAGTGCTCTGTTCACACAGGATTAAAGTTGACCAATGGGGTTGCATACCCTTTCAGAGTGGCCAATACATCTGTATTCCCATTTTTAAAGATAAAAACATGTGAAGTTAAAGTATGAATCACCCCTGCCTCAAAGCCTTAGCTCTGCCCCCCAGACTGGGGAGCAGTAAGCTAACGAGGGTGTGTACGCTTGCTGCAGCCACGGCACGTGTCTGACACACCATCCCCTTGGCAACCCCTTGTCTCATTTATCTTCCTGAATGCTCGGCTAACCTTCTCTATCTTATAGGCAGCTGCTCTGATTGGCACAGATGTTAATTAAACTAGGTAGTAACAGAGCACACACTGGAAAGGCGGCCCTCGGAGCTGAAAGGCATCCTCGTCCGCACCACTGCCCCACTGCCGCTCTTGGTTATGTGCAGCGTGGAAGGAGTGAAGAAAAAATCGCCTTACCCATGTTCCTGAGATCTGTAACAGTCTCATGATGGCAGAAGAAGGGAAAGGGCAAACATCAGCTGGTGGCAACAGGCAGCAAATGGAGGCTACTGGTGAGCTGGAGACGTGGACAAAACACTGCTAATCGCTAACGCTGACCCAAGTTAAATTTCTGTTTTCTCTGCCCATGGGTAGCAATTTTCTTTTTTCTCATTTGAGCACTGTGATCTTCCATGTTTCCCAGAGTATTCTTTCAGGGTGAAATGTGCCATGAGGATATGAAACAGAGTTGAAATTATAAGAGACAGGCTAATGCATCCTTCAACCCTATTTGCTTTTCTTAAATTTTTCATCCAATATTCTGGAAATCTAGAATTTTTCACAGTGACTTTCCTGGTTATTAAAGAAAATCACAGCTATAAGGTGGTCCTAATGGTGAGAAGGATAAATCAGGAAGTTTCCCCTGAAAATCCGCTGGAAAACCCCTCTAACAGCCATTCACAGAACACTGCAAAGGGCAGGATGAATTCCCAGGACATGCTGATACAGGAATTTTGTTGGACATAGTACATTTTAAGACCCTATGCTTACTCCAACTTTAATAAATCCCTATCCAATTCTCTGATCCGTAGCAGAGCATTGGTCTTCCTGCATCTGTTTATCTTGCACCAAGCTGTGCTGCAGATACAACCAGAACCTTAAATTTTGAAAGTTTTGGCTGCCCCATAAAGTTGATGAAAATTAGGTACTGGATAAGAGTGGTTGAAACCAGATCAGATTGGATCCATCACGGAACATTCATGCAAAGAAAAAAAAAATTCTTGAATGTCACCTGTTTCTTTGAGGGTGTCATGAGAATTCATCCCTTAAATGGTTGAGTTTTTACTTCACAGCTGAATAATCACAGAGATTTTTCAGAACTGACAAAATCAGTGGATTGTGCATTTAAACAGAAATGGTTTGCTATGAGAAAGGATTATTTGATATGAATGAAATTTTTGAATGAATGAATTTTTGAATGAATATAATTTTTGCTAACTGCTTTAGATTCACTTAGGTTCCAGATAAGATTAAAAGTAAGACCAGAAACTAGCCTATTTAAACAGATACTGCAAGTTTGAGTGTGTCTGGAGCAGACCCCTCTGCAACCAAAGCTGTGAGCAATGAGCAGAGATTTTCTGCACACCCAGGTAAGAAATTACCTGCTGACAAGTCAGCAGCTGCTGGTCAGCCTTCCCTTCCATCAGTCCTCTCCCTCTGTTCTGTGGGGCACTGCAGCTCCAGAAGTGCTCTCTTTCCCATGGTGTGTAACCTGAATACTTAAGGCTGTAAAAGGTCTCAGAAGGTGTTACCAGGCTCAAGTCATTACCCCTCTCCCCAGCCAACATGCTGCTTAAGAACTTGATGCTCTTTTTGCCTTAATCCTTGCTGGTGCCGTTAGATGTGTCGTGCTTCCCCTTGCCTTCTCCCACCAGTTGTGATTTAAAACACATCAGAATATGACCCAGTTTTAGAGTCACAGCGGGCTGTTTGCAGCACACAGAGCAGGTAGGAAGTTTCTCTAAGCTCCCTCTCTTTTTGATTCAAAAAATCATGTGGTTGGTCTGCCACATCCTGTGCCAGGCTCATATGAACTGAACTTCACTGGAAGTAGAGAAACACTCCTGCCATTACAGCATTAAGAGCACAAGCCTTGCTTTGTGTGCCGCGCTTGAGGTGCAAAAATTATATAGGTAGCACTGAATATCAGTTTATTCTATTTCCAAAAATTAATTGATAATAAAAAAATTCCTTCTGTCTACCTAAACCACCGCTTTTCCAAGACATTCCTGATCAATAGCCATGCTTCTATACTATTACCCTGTTTAGTGCCATCATCATACAGTTCCTGTAGCTTGTGAAACTGTTCAGTTTAATTTCATGGTTTCATATATTTCAAACAAAATGCAGAAGAAAAAAAAGAAGATGCTATCTAGGACCTGAAACCAACACCAAAGCCCAGTCAGTATGTATCAGAACTTTGTAATTAATAGGTTTCAGCTCTCTTGTAAAGGGCTTAAATAATTTATTCCTATTTCATTGCCAGAAAGATCTCAATGTTCTTACATTAAATATAATATATATTCATATATATTTTTTTTTCCCTGAGTGTGTTCCAAATACAGCCCATCAGCTCTAAGGAGCACTTGTTAATGCCTCCATCATATGACAGCATTTGTTTGAAATATTTGCACGCCATATAGTTCAGAGTACCTTCTTTTTTCCAGGCAACAGCTAAAAATTTTACTACAGCATTAAGAAATTTTAATGACTGTTAAAAGGTTCCCTAATGAGTATAATAAAGGACAATATTTTATTGATGTCAGCAACTAGTAGTTGACTTATGCAGTACTACTTTTTAATCTTCTGGTTTGCTGTGTTCTTATATATCTCTGCTCCAATTCTTAGAGCAAAGCCTGATGCATCTCAGCTATGATTTAATGGATTTACTCATAGAGCTAAAGAAGTCAATGCTGAAGTTACTTAACGAATTAAGTGTTGTCTCTCCAGTGCATATTTAATTTTTCACACTCTTTTCATGCTCATTGTCATTTACGTTCGGACAGTTGTCTATGAACCTGTACAATGCTCCCCCTAGGCTGGAAATCCAAAGCCTCATTGTTTATGACACAGTTAGTTTGCCAAGACATCAGCAGAAGGTCCAAAATCTAATTCCCAGGTAAAGAAGACATCCCAGGCTTGTGTGCCCAGTCCATTCGATTGCCATCTACTTTGGTAACAGAAATTCAAACAAGTTTGTTAGCACCTGATGCTCTTTCCTTAGTCTATGGAAGTGCCTGTGTTGGACTATCAGGACATCCTGGAAAAGAGAAAGGTAAAAAGCCTTTGAAAAACTGCAAAAGGTTACGGAATTGAGTCGGCTATTTTTTCCTGAATATACCCACACCATAAGGAAATGAGATGTGGCTGGGGTTCTGGTATATTTACACTTCTGATTTACTGTATGACCTTGGGCAAGTCACTCATCCCTTTTGTGCCTCTGTTTCTGTATCTGCATTACAGAAATAATAATTACATTTTCTGCTTCACATGGTTCTTCTGAGGCTTATTTACTGTTATCAATACACAATGCTTCACAAAATAGTGGAATTATTTTAGCAAATATGTCTATCTGGGATAACTATTGAGAGCAACAAATTCAGAACCAGTTCTCACAGCAGTTCTTAGACCTGCGCTCACGATTCCAGGCATCTATCTGAGGACAAAAGCTCTTAAAGAGTTGTGTTATCAATGAAAGGCAGTAGTATCAAAGCCCCAGTGTTGCTCTGGCCTTTAAATGCTAGTGCAAGAATATAAAGGTAACACAGATGCATGGCTGGAGCAACCCCCATTGACTGTGTGAGAGCAGGGAAAAAGCCCAACACAGTGACTGGCTCCAAGCCCTGGCTGGGCTGGCGGTGGCACAGCAGAGCACAGCCCATTTAAATCACACCGCCCTCTCACGTTAATCCTTGCAGAATGCTGAAATCGTGCTGCTTTTGGTCACTTCCTTCATTTGATTACTCCAGCTGCCCAAAACAGGGTTTGGGGCATGCCTCGCACACAGAAGATGAAAGATGGAAAGGGTGTAGGCACAAAGGTTTCCTACACAGAAGTCCGGCAGTTCCTTACAACTTGTTAGCGGACCTCCCCAGTCCTTGCAGAGGCTAGGAGAGTGCAAATTAACAGAAGCAATTAATTACTCACATGTAAGCTGCTGGACTCAGTCCGGGGGAATGGAGAGGACCACGGTCCGCGAGGTCAGAGCAGAGCCTTAATGAGCCCTTCTGGCCCCAGCCCCCGTGACTATTCAATTAGGCACGAGCCCTCGCTGCGTGCCAAAAGGCCTTTCGCCCCGGCCTCCGGAGCAGCAGCACCCCGTGCCAAGCCACAGACCTTGCCCTGGAAGTCTGGGCCGGCGTTAAACGCGGGGTACTTGGACTGCTCTGGATCTCAGCCCTGAAATGAGGGCAGGCGAGTGACAGCCCAGTGCAACTGCAGCTGCTCTTCACTTCAGTCTTGCCTTTAAGCGCATTGTGTTTTGTCCTCTTAAATTACAGTAAAATTGCAGTCAGCTGGGTAAACCCAAAGGCCCACGTTGTTCTTTGCTGGTTTCTGCCATTCACAGAGTTTTCTCTCTTGCATGCCTATAGTTACTCAAAAATGCTTAAACACTATAACGTTCAACCGAAGGTGGGGAATTTTGTGTTTAAAGAAAAACTCAGCTGATTTTTTATATCCATTTTCTCTTTCACCCACCTCACAAGTCTCCTTCAAAATGATCCCTCTCTAAGTGATTAATTTTCCATGAGAAGATGCTAACACCAGGACAGTGCAAAAATAAATATCAGAAAAGAGCAAGCAAAAGGGAATGTGTCACATACTGACTACAGGGAAACAGTGCAAAACATCTAATCACAGCAGTGCCAGGAAACTTGAACCTGTCCAAAAGGATCCAGTACTCTCAATGTTTAATTGCTGTTGATGGCTGCTGGTCAGTCATGCATGACAATGTGTGTGTCACGCTGCTTCCTGCCTATGTTCATTCCTGTCAGCCTTCACTCCAGGTGATGAGTACAGCTTCTCTGACCAGGGGAGAGAGAGAGACAGAGGGGGGAAAAACAGAGCCCTCACAGACACAAAGCAACATGTACCCAAATAACCCAAACCACAGGAACAGAGTGCCAAAAATGGACAGCAAAGGCCAGCCTTTATCAACTTCTCTACCCCTCCATATTTATGCTTAAAACAAACAAAACAAAATGAAACAAACAAACAAAAAAACAACCCCAAAACAACAACAACAAAAAAGTGTGGCATCTGCGACCGACAGTATTCCAACTGGCAAGTCTCAGGTCTCCTGTTTGCTCGATTATATGTTTGAACACATGCTTGGGGCTGCATGAAACAATTTGAATTACAATCGTGTAGCAATGAACATGATCTTTTTTGGGGAACTGGAGCTTTATAAACCTCCCCCTTGAGCCAATAAGAGAGAGGTAGGGGGAAATGTAGGAGAAGTAACTTAAAAGGTCTAGAAATTGTGTAACAGCTTTCCACTGCTTTCTTAAAGTGATTGTTTAATGGTTTATGTATCTGGGCCCAGATTCAGCAAAGCACTTAAGCATACATTTAACTTTAAGTATGGGAATGATCTCATCCTTATTCAGCAAAACCCTTAAATAAATGCTTAATTTTAAGCCTATGCTTAGCTGCATTGCTGTAGCAGGGCCTCATCACACACTTCTGCATCCTGCTAAGTCTATCACGTAATTAGAGAGTGCTGCTCTTTTACCTCACCCATTTCTCCTTTTCAAAACAACAATCATTATTTTGCCATTGTTTAACTTCCTTTTGCTTTGTGCAAAAGCAATGCCTGGGAGTCAATACATTCCTTAAACATCCAGAATGTATCTGCTCATTCCCATTCCACCTTGGATCCATCTGCAGTTGAAGGTGAGCTCTCAGGGTGAGTTCTGCTGCAGTCTCCAGTGGGAGCTGGGTCAGGACCACGCTCCAGACATGTTGCAGTAGTTCATGGACTGAGCTAAGAATGGGAATGTGCAGTGCAGTGAGGAGGTTATTCTGCAACAAAAGCACAGTAACAAGGCTTTAGCTGATTCAAAATTGATCTGACTTCAGCTGCGGTCGGGATACTTTGAGGAGGGAACTAAAATATGATTTCTGGGCCACGACATTTCAAGCAATTAGGAGATAGCTTATGGCATTAATTTTGATGATACAATTGTTTTGCAATCATTTTGTTACTCTCTCTGTGTACTGCTTTCATTCATCTCTCCAATAAGTGGGAAATGAAGGTAGAATACAAAGCAGGGAGAAGAGCTTGTTTCACATGATGTTTCTGGCTTATTTGAAGATGTTCCTTATTGCAATCGCCACCCTTTCCCCTCTCCATATCCATATTCACCCACCAGTGAGAGTCAGGAAGGTTGTTCAATTTCATTGATGTTAAGGATGGTGATGAGAATCATGTTTAAGTGCTAATACTCAGATACAAATTGAGAAATGCTGTGTGGGGAGGTCAGTCCACTTGATTTTTCCTGAATTGGCTTTTGCTAGCTTTAATACTTGGAACAACTTGATGTCCTCTGACATCACTGAGGAGTGGGCTTTAAAATGATTGTTATTATTACTACTACTACTACAATTAAAGAGGTGATATGGACAAAGAGAGCAATAGGTGCACAAGGAAGAATAACTCTACTCATTTTATGTTATTTATTGTATGTACTCATTCTTTTTTACCACAGAGTGAAAAGTGGTAGCAAAAGAACTCACTAAAGTCCTGGGGTACATTAAAGTGTCACAATTTCTATGTTCAGAAGTGCCATGGAAGGAAAATAAAAACATAAATAAGTAGTTTTGCAAGAATAGAACTAATGAAGTCCTGTTTCCTACAGCTTTGTGCCTCATAATTAATTGTGAGCTACAGTTGAAGCTTTTCCCAGGAGTGGGGCACATATGGTCCATCTCTCACACTCCCTGAGAAATATATAGATAGATATAATGTGTGGATTCTTTATGGTTAATAATGCATGAACTCACTTTGCAGTCTTGTTGTTAGGTAGGCTCCTTATTGGGTGTCTTTTCTTCACCATCCTCCTCCTTCCATCCTTCCCCAACAAGTACAGAATTTTATTTTAATCGTCAAGATTATTGCTCTGCCAAATTTGTCTGAAATCACCAAAGAGGTTAAAATCTGAATAGGTTAAACTGCACACATGTTAAATGTATGTTAAAATACACTACATACACAAACATGCAAACTGTGTGACTGAATAAGCCTTACCCCTTTACGAAAGGTGGTTCCCAATTGTGTACGACACCAGTAGATATTTATTTTCATAGCATGTAAAGGCAAAGGGAAAATACTATCATTTAATCCTTGCCCTTTTTTGGCATCCTCTCTTGTAAAGGAGAAGTCACCAACACTCATGAGAACTGCAACAGAGACCAGCCAAATGAGCTCAGCAAGAAATGACAAACTCACTGCCAGCATGGGAACCTGCCATGAAGTCAAGTCTGTGAAGAAGTTCAGGTTTGGAATGCATGATGGATTCTGAAGAAAAGCTCAGACTACAGTGAAGTGCATGCTGGCACTGAAGACCTTTGTCATACATGGCCCTTTCCGTTCTGTTCTGTAGGGATGTTGATGATTTGAAGCATTAAAAGGCGTTATTTCTAGTTGTGGTGATTTTCAGAAAATGAGAACTGTGAAAACTGGATAATCAAACCATTGGAAACTTAGAACCACTTTTGAAGTTCAGGCCATGTAATGACTGTGTGTAGAGGAGGATTCAGCAAATCGCTTGGAACTTGGCCTTGAATAAGATTGCCAAGAAAGCTCATGTAAAATTAATAAGCAGCCTTCCTTTTCATTTTAAATGCAACCAAAGCCCAAATGCTGGAATAAATACATTCGGCATACAGACGGAATTTTCATAAATCAGCCATGCTTATCCATATCCTTTGTACTTTGTAACCATTAGCCATACACTCTATTGAACATAATGTTTCCTAAGGTCCCTGGTGGCTTCAGTACTAATCTGAATTCTGTGATTCTACTGTCAAGTTTAAATTACAGATCTGACCACTAACTCATTAGAAAATATACTGCTTTATTCTGTGTTTCTCTTTTCTTGATTTCATATTTTTAACAAAAAAAAAAAAGAGAAGAGAAGAGAAGAGAAGAGAAGAGAAGAGAAGAGAAGAGAAGAGAAGAAAAGAAAAGAAAAGAAAAGAAAAGAAAAGAAAAGAAAAGAAAAGAAAAGAAAAGAAAAGAAAAGAAAAGAAAAGAAAAGAAAAGAAAAGAGAAGAGAAGAAAAGAAAAGAAAAGAAAAGAAAAGAAAAGAAAAGAAAAGAAAAGAAAAGAAAAGAAAAGAAAAGAAAAGAAAAGAAAAGAAAAGAAAAGAAAAGAAAAGAAAAGAAAAGAAAAGAAAAGAAAAAAGAAAAGAAGAAAAAACCCCTGATCTCTACAACGTGGCAATCAGCCAAATTTATTTTAGGAAGTGTTGAAAAAATAAAAAGGATACATCTTCATCTAATACATAAGTAATGTAAATTGGATGTTTGATGTTAGATATTTATAAAAACCACGTACCACATTTATTTATTTATATTTTATGTAAAGGATGAAAGCTTAATTCTCCTAACTACCAGGGGGCAAGTATAATCTGTCCAGAGGAAAGCACAGTATGGCCAGATGAAATGATAGCTCTCTCACACTGCTCTGTCATTGCAACTAAGCCCTGACATGAAAGCCTTAAGGGTGTGGTAAAAAGGACTGCCCTCCAGTGTGCTGAAAGGAAACTTCAGCATCCTTGCTCATTCGTTTTTTGTATAAAAACTGACAGATGTGTCAAAGGTGTGATAGTTTTGTGAATAAGTAATAAGTCCTGACAAGTTGGACCTTATCATTCCCTTCAGCCTAAGGTGAGGAAGGAGCCTGGGGTAATAGCAGGGGCAACAGAAAAGCCCTGGATGGGACTTGCGGGATGGCTCGCCTCGCTCGTTTGTGTTCCTGCTGGTACAAAATGGATTTGATGACAAATCTGATCAAATTCATGCCTGGTGTAATTTCAGAGAGGTCAGTGGTGTTACACCAGGGGAAGCATCAGTCCTTGGTGTTTATTTAGGGAAGAAGGCTGAGGCTTTGGAATAAGAGCAGTGCTCTGAGCCACGAGCTCCCCTCCCTCAGCAGTGCCGTGTGGATACTTCACACCAAGGGCAGCTGGCTACCAGAGTCGTGCATGGGGACTTTGTCAAAACCTGTGTTTCAGCGTGGCTCCCAGAGAAGGTGCAATTACTGCACTTGGCCAGTGTGACCCCTAGATGCCTTTCTCAACACTGCCAGATCCACCTGAAATCTCTTCCCAAACAAAAGCAAACCCAGATTCTTCTCTTTGCAATATCTAGGTCATATTACAGGAGATTTACATTCAAGTGGAAGAAAAAGAAAGGAGATTGTAATATATTTATTTGTAAGGCAACTGCAGGGATAGCAAAGCTCATGTTTACAATGCATAGACTTGCCAAGATCACTAGTGCAGTGAGAAACATACATGAGGTAGTTTGGAAAGCAGAAATTCCAGATGGAAGGGAGCATATCTGAATGAGAATGCAAAAATATTTTTACAAGTAAATACTCGTGACCCCAGTATGTGATTTTCATAAGCTTTCATCAGAAGGAAATAAACCAATATGGAAATGACAGCAGCTGAGATACTTAAGAACATGATTAGCTCTCAAACTTGGGAAAATAAAAGTGTTTGAGAAATTATAATGCTAGTTAGATTTCCTTATCTATGTATTTTTTCACTCAGGTGTATAATAAACCTGGAAAATCTAATATAACATTCCAGATAATGGGAAAAGGAAAAAAAAAATCAGATCAGATTAACACACTGCTATTATACATACAATATATATAGGCCAAATAGACAAAGGATGAGAGAACAGGATAGGGTATAAGAGTGTGCTGTGCAATGGCATTGACTTTGCAGGTGATGGATGGTAGTAAGATGCACAACCTCAGGGATAGAGGAAACTGGGACATGTGGAAAGCAAAAATCCCAGAAGCATGAGAGGGGACTGCAGGAATAGCACGGCAGTGAAGGACATTTGTTGAAGTCAGGAGAAGGTCAGAGGCAAGAAGCAGACATTGTGGGGAAGAACATAGAGCCCAGGTTCCAGAGTACAATGTAGCAGGAAACGAGTTCTGGAAAGGGTGTGCAGGTACCAAATATCAGTGATGGGGCACAGAAACCTGAAACATTGCACAATGAGGCCAGACAAGTGCTGGCAGATGGGTTTGGACTGGGGGTAACAGTCTGTTCCACATTTCACAGACTTGTTCTAACTACCACAACCCCCTCCCTGCCCCTCCTTCTTTGTGTTTTAAATGGCTTCAGTGCTGTCTTTCCTCATTTTTTTTTTCTCCTAAGGCCTGAAATGCGATGCCTGCTATGAACACTGTCTTCTTTTGACATTTTCACTCCCTGATAATGCTGCAAGCTAGCCTTGAATTTTAAAAAGTGGCACGCATGCACACACTCAAGCACTCCCACTCTGAGGCTGTCATTCTCATCAAACATCTGGAAATCTGTTTGCCAGAGTGCTGCCGCCAAATGCTCCTGCCTCATCCAGGCAGAATTCTGCTTCCCCTACAGGGTAAGCAAGAAGAGCTCGAGAGCAGATTTACAGCTGTTGATGTGGCAGCACTGAAGTCTTGTGAGGCAGCTCAGAGCTCCTTATTTATGGTTTTAACCCTCAGAGGAGTTTGGTGAGAGAAGGAATTGGATGTGGACATCCAAAACCTTCTTGCAGCCTGCAGATTCCTTGCTTTTCCTTTTATTTCTAGCATCTCTACCGTCCAGCCCTTCATAACTCTGGCCAAACACAGATGGCTGTAATTCCCTCAGCCTTAGTGCTGAGACCTCACTAGGCAAAGTACCACAAGATTTCATCTCTTAGCCCTGAGGAAGAAGAAATGGAGGATCAGACTTCAAGGCACCCAAGTGCCTAAATCCCATCTCCTCTCTAAAGCAGTCCCTGACCTGGAGAGAATTTTGTTTCAGGCAGAAACTAGTAACAAATATTGCCTTACCTCAGGTCACAGAAATAAGTCCTGTTACCCTGACCTCCTCCCCTACCAAAAAATTAATTTGGGAAATGAGAGGGAGGAAAGGCAAGGAGGTGGCATTTAGGCTCTGAGGTAAAAGAGTTGGAAAGATGCCTGTGGAGAATTGAGAGAAAGGGATTGTATCCAGTCCAAAAAGATGCCTCTATCCAGTTCTGGATAGTGAGTGGAAAAGCAGAGGAAGAGCAATGGGAAATGAAGAGAACTAGACAAGATAACAACAAGCCACCTACAGAGAGATAGCAGAACAGTAAATAAAAAGAAAAAAAGCCTTTCTTGTACTTGCCATAACATCGGGGTTAGCATCCAGGATTCCCAATGCAAAGCCCAGACACAGCTGTTCCCTTACTACTCTAAATAACTTAACAGAAAATTTACATCTTGGCTGAGACATTCAGCATGCTGGTGTGCAGACCAGAAATACTCAATTTCTAAAGGATTTTCCCTAAAAGGAGCAAAGCTTGCACACCAGGACACAGGGAGGCATTTGATAGCACAGCACGGAAGGGGAAACTGACTATTCCGTCCCTATTAGGACAGCTGGAAGTTACAGTAAATGGGCTATTGAGAACAATGGGTTGGAGCCAATGGAAAGGCAACTTCCAAACATTTCAATTTAAAGGTCTCTCAGCTATGGAAAATGATTGCCATGGGGCTTTATTTCAGGTCGAGGCACCAGGGAAAGTGCATTTAGAAAGCATGACAGACCATTTAGCAGGCATCCCTCAGCCATAGGCACAGATTCCCCCAACAAACGCTCGTTTTTGTGCGTGCCTAATCTTCATCCAACTTGGAGGAAAAACACCATTAAAAGCAAGGAGTTTTTAGTGAAGTTTCAGTGGTAAAGCTCCACACAGGCATCTCCTCATACGAAAAATAAAAAGAAAAATGTGAGAACTGTTAGTTACTGCTGTGCTGTTTAGTGGCTGTCAGGCCAGCTTCAGGAAACATGACTGAGGACTATTGTGTCTTCAGTCCTGATGATGGAAAGAATGAACTGTATATTTATTTACAGTGTTATTTTAACTGCTGAACAGCTAGAATAAAATTAAGGCATTTAGGCCTTTTTTTTCCTCCAAACATTTATAAACTGCCTTAGTGTTCCAGTTATGTGTTTATCTTCCAGAAGGAGCATGAACAAAACCAGCCAGACAAATAACCCTAAAGATGCTGAAAAAGGGAAGCATCAATAAATTGTTTGCATTTGGACAGTCCACTGGTCTGACTTAGGAATGAACATCTGAACTAAAGGAGGCTAAAGCTATGATTTTTGTTAGGCCCAAGGAGAGAAGCAGCCCTGATAAGTGGTCACTGTGGCTCACTAGAATGGAGGCACCATGTTCAGGAAGGCTGAATGACTCATTGCAGGCACAGAGAATCACTGGCAGAGAGAAAAGGTACTCCTGTGCTCATGACACATCTCATGTTTTTGAAGGGGTCCAGAGTAAAACTCAAGAAAAAGAAGCAAAGGGAAATACTGCCACATTTACCCTTCTCAGCCTTATCTATCACTGCTTATTTGTGCTCTTACAAAGAGGATGAGTGAGGTTGGAAAACAGTGAGTTAAGAGTTAATGGGCAGATTTAGTACCTCTTGAGTTTACGTTTGTTGTCTGGCATCATCCAGCCTTTTATGTCTCTCTCCCTATGGTCACACATATCCCATCATGTATGTCCTGCCTCAAGTTTCACATGTGTGTCTGCATCTGGAGTCTCAGGGTAGTAGCCCAAGTGTCAAAATGCCAACTCCCTTGAAGCTCCAGAATGAACCACTTTGGATGCTTGATTACGCAAGAGCAGGGAGACTTATATGGGAATTAGTTGCCATCAGCAGACAACTGGCTTATTCTACAAGTCCTGTGATTTTATCTTGCTCAGGAAGGATAGGATTGGAGGGAATCTGAGTCATTCTAATAGAACAGATAATCGTGCCCATTTTATAATTTTGAGAGTAGGCTCATTACGTTCATTATTTATCTCAGCTGCCAGCAGCACTGTTTATAAAGAAGTTTGAAGACTACCTGACGCAGCTTAACCCTCTGGACACAAAAGAATGGTGGTTTTGAGGCACTGCAGAATTAGTGGCTTATTTCCCAGTCTTCTATCCATGTATCAAACATATCCCTTATTGTAATGTATGGAGTACAGCACTCCTGAGAAGAGAGGTGGTGAAAGACTCACCAGTACACGGGTTCAGAGGTACAGCAGTCAGGGATGGAGAAGAAATTTTGGCCAAGTGTAATAAATCAAATCTGCAAACACATGAAAGAGTCAACAGAGGTTTCAAGTATCATTTATGTCCTGAAATCAGTCTTTGCAGAGTAAATAAAATAGGATGATGCATAGCTTCACCCCCAAATTGAAACAATTATGCATTAACCCATCTTTAAGACCTTCTTTTTAGGCAGAGATCTAATGGATACAAAGACATGAGTAGTAGATTAGAAATATTTTTATTGCATCTTTCATTGGTTCTATTACAAACTATTCAGTTGTTTCTCTGTTACCTGGGGCACATAAAAGTCTCATTCATTCCTCATGAAAAAGGCTTCACCCAATCTACCGGCAGCGGCGATTTGGGTCTATTACATATTGCTGTGGAGAGCTATCTGGTCTTGTTTGGGAATCCTCCGATACAATCATAAAATGATTCATGTGCCAAAACTTGAATTGCACCAGCAAGAGAGAGCAGATTCACATTTTGCAGGTTAGAATCCTTTGTACTTCTTTCTCTTTTACAGGTTGGGGTAATTTTTGCCCTGGAATAGCATTTTTAAAGGACCCCACCTTTTGTTATCTCTGCTTTTTTTTCAGTCTATCTAGTTTAATTAATTTTAAGTGCTTATGAACTAATGGGGTGACAGCTGATCTTGTTTTTATTGTATTTGCTTTTTTTCTGTTGCACACCCTATGCCTATTTTAACAGAAATAAGACACCAAGTAAGAAAATGGTCAAAAACAATGACAAAAAGGAGGAAAAGATTGAATGCAACGAAATATTACTTTTAATCAGCTTTGTTCTAATTTCAGCTTTCCCAACAGTTTTTAATATGCAAAAGAACTGCCCTTCATACTGATTTAATGAAAATGGTCATTTTGCTGAGGGTGTGCTATGTATCATCCAGTCAAGATGTGAATATGCTCAACTGAGTTGTTTTTTTGTTTTTTTTTTTTAGCTCAGTATGCCCTCTGGTTTGTTTTCACTTAAAAAAAAAACAACTTATAGCAGCTAAATCTGCTGCTTTTGCCAATCCAAACATTTTTCGTTCTTTCTTGAAGCCAAGCCATTTGTTCCAGCTCAAAGTTACTTCTCTTAAAGCATTTGTCTGAGGTTACTTCTTTTTCTCTCTCCAGCCTGTCCCCACATCTATTCTTTCCATATATCATACAAACTAGTCTGCTTTGAACCTCCCGTTTTGTCAGCCACAGCGCTGTGGAGGGCGGTGATTTGTAGGCTCAGCGCAGTGAAGACAATGTATGCCTGGGTCAGTAGTAATTAAGGAATGTCAGTGGTCGAGAGGGAGAAAATTCAACTCAAGCCAAACTGAAGCATTTAGATATTTTACTGCTGCATCCTTTTAGGCCTCTCTCAGCTTATAAATATTAATTTAAAGACTACCAACAAGGACAGTAAACGGATTTAGGCATAAAGCTTCCTGTCAGCGGTGATTTGTGCCCAATAAAAGGAGAGCTGGATAGAGAAAGCCTGCTTCACTAAGTTTATGATAGACAGTGAAACGTTGCCATCAAAAAAAAAAAAGGCTTTCCCTCTGTCCTGTGTTGTATTGGTACCTCCTACCCTGATGAGCATCGTACTGGAGCTGCCTTGCTCCCTTTCACATCCAGCTTGCTGAGGGAAAGGTCTGGGGCAGCACCAACACTGGCAGTGGGCTCTGCACAGCCAGCAGGATGGAAAGGCAACTTTTACAGCAGTGGTGCCTTGTAGTGAACACTGAGATGGAAAAAACCGACAAAAGGCCATTCCTTTCCTACTAATGACCAACCTGAAAGTACAAAAGAAGTCAGCAGGCACTGTATACTCTGTGAGATTGTGCCTTTAAAATGTGACTATATTAATTGTAATAATATATTCATGATCTTCTCCCGTCCCCATTTCTGCACAGGAAACATTCACTCTGAACTATAATCTGGTTTATTTTTTGATAGAAAACAGCACAAATTTTACCCCTTTTCTTTGTTTCTCTGAACAGCCTAGTTTCTTTTTCTTTGAGTGGTAAGCCATGCTGTTGCTGAGTAGCATGATCATGAGAAGCTGATTGCCAGCTAAATATCAACTAAACATAACTCTTTAATTAATCTTAACCCTTTATCCATACTTAGGTAATTGAGCCTGGATAGAGCAGTTCATTCATGCTTTCCACATGTTTAGGTCTCTCTAATACCCACCTGGCTCGTGCTCTCTCCAGCTGGATCCACAAGCCAACATGCACCTTGTGTCTGATGTGTATACAATGTTTGGCCAATTTATTTATCCCCACTCTCCATTTACTGCTTGTACTGCCGGGGATGTTGTTACATGGTTCCACAACATTTCTAGTTTGCCTTGCTCATCTGAGGCTTGCAACTTCACTATTTTAAGGAGGCAAATAAATAGGTTTCAACTTTGAAATCTCTATAAATATCTAGCGGTCTCAGTAGGTGGTGGTGATTGTTTCCCTGCCTGGAGACTGTGGGCAGAAATGCAGAGGATGGCTGGCCCCACTTTGGAGAAATGGTTTGTCTGTGTGGGATCACCCTCCTACAGAAGCTGCTCTCTGTGGCACTTCAGTTCATTGTGAAGGCTTGGCCCATGGAGGGTCACTGGGGAAGAAAGGACTGCTTGGGAAAACCTTCTGAGTGGAGGGCCATGGGAGGAGGATAAAGGAACATGCATGTGGGGAAATACCCTCACGAAAAAATCTGAAAGACAGAGCCACGCTTTGTCGGTGGAATTAACATGAAGCAGAGGTCCTTAGAGAAGATCATTCTGAAAAGAAACGAAAAATACATAAAACTTTGTTTAATTTATGGAATTTATAGGCTGCTGACCAGTAAGTATAAAGTTCTGTTCCCATGGTCCTCACTATCACTCATGTATTACTTGTCAGTAAATGTGGTGCACTCAGAACATAACAGCTACCGCAATATTTCTGTTCCCACTGCAGCTTTACTACACCCATGAAACTCTGTAATCTTTAAATTCCCTCACTGTTAACATCTGCTGAAACATTATTGGTCCCAGAATAGCCAAGCTGCTCTGAAATTACATTTAGCAGAGTAGTTAATGCTATCAGTATAATTCTAGAAGCAACCATGTTTTAAAAAGGCTTTATAACTGGTGTGGTGGCTCTGCTTCCCTTTGCTTTCACTCCCACTTCGCTTTTTGCCATTATCTCATCTGCAGGCCAGAATTCATGTTTAAACAGCATTTTCAGGGATTTTTTTGAATAACATTGTCATTTTGTTTCCCAGCCTTTGACTGGGAAAGGCAAGCTTCTGAAAACACTTTTGTCTCATCTAGTTACAACATCAAATTTTAAGAGTCCAAGGGGCTGATGGCAGAAATTTCTAAAGCTTTAATAAAAAGAATATCTTTTATCACCCATATAGATTGTTTTTGGTTACCCAACATATAAGCAAAACAGACTGGTTATCATCATTATTGGTGATTCATCAAAATATTAATTTGCAGCTTGTAAAGAGCTCAAGAGTTCAGCTTTGCTTCTATAAGGAAGTGTTGGACAGAGGGCATTTAACTAAATCATGCAGTGTTGTAAACATGTAATTATTCTTAAAAAATATAATGCAAACACCTTGGAGTATTTGTAATTAATGCTCTGGATTTTTTTTTAGTGCTATGTAAGGTAACATATTTTAAAAACCCATGTATGGCTATATAATGCCTTATATAAATCTTTATTCACAGATACTCGGCAAAATAAACACATTTCTTAGAAAAATAATTTACAGAATTTTTCTAAAAAAAATAAGCCTCAAAATTTCATTTTAAATGCAGTGAATCAAAATCCCTGCCTATTCAGCAGTTCCTCCTTCAGCTAGAAATCCTGATAGCTCTCTTTCAAAAATCAGCCCCGAAACACAAACATTCTATTGCTGAAAGATTACTGTTAAATGTTCATGTTGCCATTAGACTTTGTATGTTGTGTATTTAGAATCTTACTCTAAAAAATAAGTTAATTAAAAAAACCTGCAGGTTTTCTATTCACAAAATAACGAACTGCATAATTTGCAATTTCAAAGAATAATTATTGTATTACCCAGCACTGCACAAGGATAGATGGACTGCTAAATCTGTTAAATTTAACTGGTTCCTGATTCATGAACAGCAGTAAATGACATCTGTGCCAGATGGCAGTCAGCATTTGTGCATTGATACTCTGATTTTCCCTTCTCATGACCTATCTCATCTCTGTTAGTATTTCCTGCTTAAGTGGCAATGTCCATCATGAGATCATTTAATGCAGGTTAAAGCCATGCCAGTGAAGGAATTTCCCAGGAACACCTTGCAGGATTTTAATGCTACCACAGCAACAGCAGTGCTACATTCAAAATAATGCATTAAACACTCTGCAGTCTAGTTTGATACTTCTGCCCCACATCTGTCTTCTAGGGACGCATTTTTCAGAAAGATGATTTTTGCTGTTGTGTTGTTTAAAATGTGATAATGTGTTTCCAGCAAATGACTAAATTAATGATTTCTTCACGAAGTCACTGCTATGAAAGCATCTATATCATGGTATGATGCTATTTCAAGTAATGTGATATGATTTCTTTTGAAACTTTGCATCAGAGTGATGTTCTCCTGTTTGAGGTGTGGATCCTTTCCTTTCAATCTGCCATGTCCATGTCTGAAGCAGCTGCTACTTCTACTTGCCAGGAGGGACTCCAAACAGTTTCAGGGATATCATTCTCCCAGTAAGAAGCAACAACAGAGCCTGTGAGAGAAAAAGTTAGGAGCTGTTCTCTGCATCTTTATCCTCATATATCAATCTCTGAGCACATCATGGGGGATTTTTTTAGAAAAATTTTAATTTTTGTAATTAAATTTTTGTAATCAGAACTTGAATGCAGAACTTGAATTCCCCTGTCTTCAATCATGACAGAAACTGACACAAAACTGGGTAGCAAAAACCATTTCAATGCAAACATTTGGAATTTTCTACCCCCCTCATCTGGAAATCCAAAAAAGCTGCAGAGTTTCTGAAAGTATCTATGCTAGCTAATTAACTTCTAATATTCTTATTTTGATTAAAACAGGACTTGGGACAAACGTGCTTTGTCTGGAAAGTTTCTTTTTGAAAATTAAAATTCAATGCTAGCTCAGGGTAGGAATCTGAATTCTTTTTCAGAACTGCCTTTATATTAAAAAACCCCACTTTATTTTAACAATGCCATATTTTAGATATTACTACTTTTGTAAAAAAGACATTATTTGAATATTTGCCTCAGTCTCAGTGCTGCAGTGCAACTAGCCTGGGACCATTTTGGAGGAAGCCGTGCGGCCCATGGGTGAAATGCCAGCTGAACTGGCAGCACAGTATCTACAAGGGCAGTGGTATCTTCTGTGTCATTCCATACAGAAGGCTTCTCTTTCCTGCCATGCCCAGGAGCCCTACAAAAGTAATTCCCAAACAATCCTAGAGATAATTGGCACTTGCTGAGGGGTGCCATACCTGCATCATTTATCATAATACTAAACCTGGTACTTTGCTGTACAGAACATTTCCATGCTTGATTTTTTTTTCAAACAGCTGTACAAATATTTGGTAATTCCATTACTCATTGGTTGTAATAGTTATGACCTGACTTTATGATGACCAATAAATGCATTATATTCTCTTCATTTATTTTGTGTGTATCTCCAAATATCTGAAAAGCTGACACTTGCATGAGCTGCCTTTCAGGAAGGGAACAGCAGTCTCCATAAAGTCACACGCTGGAAGCAGCATTACTGTGCTAGTTATGGTAAAACCATGTTGTACATACTTTTCAGGGTGTAAGGAGTAAATTAAGGTTGTATAAGCTATGGATCCACAGATGGACCCAAGAGTCCTGACTATAAATAGTAATGGCCCTTTTTTAAGTAATGCATGAGATTAAAATAATAATAGAATATAAAATTATACAATAAATTTACAATTCAATATGTAACTATATGAGACATAAAACACATAAAAGTATAAAATAAAAGGTAAAAAATCCAGGCCCTTGTGAGCAGAGATGGAAAGCAGGCAGTAATGGATCCAAGCTTCTGCATGTCTGCCCCAGGCTGGACAGTCTAAGCCTGTTCCCCTATAGACTCTCCTTTTCCTTATCCTGCTCTTCTCTGTTTAGATTCCTTTTCTTAGTCCCACTCTCCTCACATAATCAGGTTCAGCATTACATCCTAGTCCTTCTTTCACACCCATGAAGAGCCCTAAAGCAAATATGTCATAAATTTAGAGACAGCTCTTTGCTTATTGATTAAATCTACTGGATTTCTCACTCCAGGCTCTCACTTTTTAGATAACAGTTTGGGAACATGTGATCTAAACTATCGAGGTAGATGAGGTGTTTAACTACTGAATTAGATTAAATTCTGACAGCCAAGCTTCAAAGTTAAAAACTGCAGTGCCTAACTAGGACTGTCTCGAGTTCCTGGTCCAAACCATGTATCTTGCTTTAATTGGATCTAATAATATAAAGGCATTTGGAGCTGATATGTATATATGATTTCAACCTCAAAGAAAACACACAATATGGTTCATTTCAGCACTTGTGTAGTTTTGAGGGATTCCTTTACAACTGGAAAACCTAATTACAAGGAAGGCTACAAGCTCCTCTTGGAAAGCAACAGTCAACAACAACATTGCCATGGCCATTGAGCACCACAACAAGACACTGACCCTATTAGCCCTGGTAAGACCTAAATCATCATCACTGGGTTATGAATGTACAGGATATGTTCACAGTCAGGGATGTCAGTGATAGCTTCCTTTCTTTTTATTTGCAGACACAGGAAATCAGCAGTGCATCCAGTCAAGCCCCCCTAACCCCCAAAACCCAAACACAAGTGGCCTCTCATTCCTTTTTCCTCTTCTCAAAAAGGCTTAAGAAAGCTTTTCCCTCCTCACAGTTGAAATCAGTGTAGTATCAGGGAATCAGGGAGAACAGAGGAAAAGCTCTCAAGTCCAACTGGTTGTTATAGTGCTTTAAATCATCAAAGTAGTCACATTGAGCAGATCCTCCTGCTCTGAGGCTAACAGGGGCCACAGATGTCTTAAAAAAACAGCAGAAAAAGAAGGATCCCAGATGAACCCACTGTCCTACCAGCCATGTATCCTCCCAGACCTTTTGCCTCCAGGATCTGCAGCCAGGACTTATGGCTGAGGACCTGATCCTCTGAGGTGGTGCTGCTGCACCTAAACCTGGCATTATTCTGGTGCTCCTCCTGCAGCATTGCAAATGAGAAATTCAGCTGAAGTAGAGCTGGTATTTACAAATTACAGCTCACTGTACCTTCTACACTCCAGAGGAGGAGTAATATGCAATAACAGCGTAATGCTGTTATTATGATAATGATGATTAATACACAGCCCTGAGCGATGCTAGTCTAAATGCTGAGCTCCACTGACGTGTTTGCCATCAGGAAACTAGTTCTGAAAGAGGCAAAGAATTTCCTGAAATAGATTTTAGGAAGAAAAAGAGAAAAATAAGGCTTCGATAGCTAATTACAATCTCTTTTGAACAATGTGCAGCAATGTTCCATTTCAAAATGACTGCTGCCTTTGGGTATGTGTAGTGGCACAGAGCAATCAACAGATAAATAAATAAAGGCAAAAAAAAAAAAGCATTTTTTTTAAATTAACCTGAGACAGTGTTTAATTTGGGGCAGACAGTAAATTTTTTGAAGTGTGGTCTGTGGCCTTCTTTCAGAGCACTGTTATTACAGACATCTTCTCTAGTCAGGCTTGAGTACTCCCAAGCTCTTTATGCTGCTCCTGACTTTTAAATGAGCGGGTGCCATAGAAGGATAAGTTTTCTTTCACAGGCTGCAGCATGTGCTCACATACTGCAGGGTTTAGTATGAAATCATGGATGATGGTTTGCTGTACTAACATAGCAAAGTCTCCTGTATTATTGGTACACAACTGCAATAAAATTACAGTACTGGATGATGACATTATTTTACAGAGTTAATTAAATTGAGAGTTAGCTATGACACTGATGTAGTCAGTTACAAGGTTTTACTGAGGGTATAAAGAGTAGCATCACCTGTGACAGATCCAGTTTTTCTTTCCCTAGTTTTAACCTTCTTGCACAGAACTTATTTGGCAAACTACTTGGATTTCTAGTTTTGCTTCTTCAAAAAAAGTCCGAAGCTGCTTAAATGTCTTACTCACCTAGAAACCTAGAAATGTCTATTGAAATTAGCAACCAAGCTAAGTAGTCTGGGGGTGTGATTTACATTTATGGCACTTTAAGACTCCTTTACCCTTCCTGAGCAGTGGAAAGGTAGGTCAGCAAAAAAAAAAAAAAAAAAAAAATAAAGCAATAGGACTA
>VYXF01006516.1:968833-999760 GCA_013397295.1 Polioptila caerulea | reverse complement strand
AAAAAAAAGAAACAAGCCATAGGACTATGCTATTTATAAAGCAATATGAAATCAAAAGAGAATGTATTAAAATGATAGCAAAAAAGGTATTTAAATCCATGTCCTCTTGTATTATTATGTCTCAAAATCTTTTTTTTTTTTTCCTGAATAGATTTCACAGTATAGTAAAAAAGGTATTTTTGGAAAGAATTGTTTTATAAAAAAGTTGAATTAAAATTTGTAGAGCTGTACTATAACAGCATTAAGACACTCCTGGGCATGTTTCAATGGTCCATTAATACTCCCCTCTGGTGACTGAATACATGAGGCTGCACATCCACAGTATGTATTAGTGGACCTCTGAAACATGTCCTTTCACCTGTTAATGCCATATTACAACAGTGCACTACCTGGGAAGCCTCAGAAATAACTTCCAGAAACCAAGAAGAATGTTTTTGAGCTTTATAAATGATGATGATTAATTGTTTGTCTGTGCTTATTGTTGTCCAGGGAGTCAATAAATATCACAATGGTATTAGAGCAAATAAACTCTATAAAACCCACAGAAAATGATCTGGTTTTAAATACTAAATTGCACCCTGAAAAACAGGAGCAACCTCTGGTGTACCTGCAGAATGATGAAATCTTGACTTAAAGAGATAATTTGTAAATAGAGTGTAGCTTAAGAAAGGTTATGAAGGAGGAACTTCAGTTAGAGATGTCTACACGTTTCTGCTCTGCTCCTTCCCTCCTCCATTTTTACCTTTCACTCTAACCTGTGCTTCTTTTATCAACTGCAACCCTTTTTTATTCTTTCATAATAAGGACTTGGAAATACAAGATGTTGTGAGCCTTGATTACCTACAGCAGAATGCTACCGATCCTCATTAGAAAGAACTTCAGGTATTTTTAACTCAGAAGGGCCTTTCAAGAAGTCTCATGCATAGATAAGCCTCTTGAGAAAAATACTTGAGCATAAACTAAAATGCACTCCCACTCAGCAAAGCATTACAGTTTCTCCATGTGCTTAAATTCCACTGAGCTCCAGCAGAAGTTACATGTTCCTAAAGATAAGCACACATGTGATCTTCCTACTGGAAGGAAATACAGGGATGCTGGAGAGCATTACAGTTGTCTGTAAAGCTGCCTTTTACTTGATGCCAAGGAATGCTACACATTAAAGACCTGGGAAAAACAGGTTGGTGACAAATAAGAAAGGTAGGTGTTTCTAAAATACAGTTTGCTTACCTTAATAGAAGCAAAAAATAGGAATATTTCATATGCTGTAAGTTGTTTCTTCACTTGGAATCTCATCTAAAAATATAACTGAGGAGAAAATGAACAATTACTGCACAGATTTTGTTCCTCCTCTCTCGCCTTTTGTGACCACAGTGTTTTATTTCCCTGAGAGGCCACTTAGACAACTGGACCAAACAAGTTGCTTATTAAAAACAAGTAAAATGTGTCTTGTAAGACATATAAGAAACTACTTACTAGTAAGATTTCTTTCTTAGTTCTTTAATGGCTGATCATACAATTGCAGTGTATGTGATAGTGAGCCTGGTGATATGATAAACTCTTACTGTAAATGCCATGCAGACATTAAGGAAACTTTACTGATTCATTAAACTCTAAGCCAAGAATGAAAAAAAAAAAAAAAAAAAAAGTGGAGTTTGAATATTTGTTGCAGAGTAATGTAAAGATGATACAGAAAACTCCAAAATAGCACCAACCAGAAAATTCAAGGGAATATATATAATTATAGGGATAGCCCAAGACTGATGGGAAGAAACACAGATAAAATTAAAGTTGCCAAGAAAAACTTCCTGACATTGAAATGCACTAAGCTTTCAGCTCATCTGTCAGGGGAACAGGGAGGCCCATCACCTGAAATGTTTAACACTAGACTGGAGGAATCACTAGAAAAATATACTACAGGGAACAACTTGTTATTGGCAGAAAGACGGGCTGAATGCTGTAAAAGGGATTTTCTATCTCTAATGTTTACTTTTTATGATAGTCATTTATGTTTTTCCTTCATTACAGGTAGAGAAAAATCTATACAAGTTATTGGCTCTGGCACAGCATACTTAATTTCTGTAGAGCCATTATCTGGCACACTCAAGAAAGCTTAACACTACTTCTTGCTTTTCCTTGTGCATTTTTCCACATGCACTGTGATGTTCTTTTTAGTAAAAAGGGTGAAATCTTCTCAGCATATTCCCAACACCAATGAAAAACCCATCTAAGCACCCCAGGTTTGGATTTAGTTCAACTTAAATGTGGACTAAAGTGAGGGAGAAAATTGTGGTGTATGTTTAAAGGGAGACATAAACCAGCAGAAGCATAAATGAAACATTCATAACATGAGAAAGAGAAAGAGGAAGACATGATAGGGGAAAGATTTGGACAAGTGGGAACTGCACATACCCAAGACAGAAGATGGCTTGTAGGTCTTTGGAAATCACCTAGAGCCATGAGGGCTGGGAGAAGTTGCTGGGCAATGTTGGGTAAGGTGATTTCTTCAGCAATTCTAGCTCTGAAAGGACATAACTTTCCATATTCCTAGGTGATGAGCTGCAGGGTGCAAACATCATTATTATTAGTAGTACAGGAGAAATCTAAGAGGGAAAAAGTAAGAGTACAACTACATCTGGCAATGGCTTCTTTTTGCCCTAGCGCAGTGCAGCTGATCTGGGTTAAAATTATGGCTGTTAATCAAATACAAGCAAACAAAAATCCTTCTATTTCTGTATGCAAAACCCAGGTTCTGTCATTAAACCCAAATCCTTTTTCTCAGTGCAGCAAAGTCAAAATACCAACTTCAAACTTTAAACAACAGAACAACACTGAGCATGCCAAAGGTTCTTTCTCCCCATCCCTCCGTGTCCTCTCACAACCCTCACTGAAGAGAACCAGGAGCCTGGGCTGGCCTTGGTGCAGCAGTGTTACCTGAGGGGTGCCAGGAGGACAGAGGTGATTCTGTGTTATCCCTCTGAGGACACTGTGACAGCCTTGCCAAAAGGCATCTATTTTCCTCTGGAGAGGACTGGGATGAGGAATGGTTTCCAAAGACGCAGGCCTCTTGTTTTTGCCAAGCAGCGGAATGTCCCTGCCTGGCTGCTGAGCAAAGGGTGTGATTAATGAAAAGATGTCACAATGATAATCCTTACTATCAGGACATAGTGGACAGGATTTTTTTTCCTTGGCAAATTAGAGGGTGGTGGGAAGAGTGAGAACAAAATAAGAAAGCAAAAAAGGAAGCAAGGAAAAGGGAGGGGTTTTGAAGAGAGGAAACAGTAATATTATATATATACACATATATATAAAATACAACCTCCCCTCTGCCCACCTCTTTTAATGTTTCACTGGTGGAGTAATAAGATACCTTCGGCGTTATAAATAGCAGCACAGATGTTGACAGAAAAATGCTCCCTTAATTACCATACAAACTGCTTTACTTGAGTGAACCATTTAAAGCGGCCTCCAAAGGAAGTTCACTCAAGCAATTCCACAGATTACAGCTAATGAACAATATTTCCTCGCTCCTATTTAGTGCTCATTAAAATGTAAAAGCCTTTCATTTTCAACAGGCACACAATAAATAATTCCTCTCTCCCTCTGCCTGGGAGCAGCCAGGATGGGAGCGAGAAGGGAGGAGACTGGCAGAGGGAGGCGGGGGGCTGCAGGAGGCAAATAAGTGGATTGGAGAAAAGCGGCCAATTCATTAAAATCCCTGGAAGCAGCAGTGACTGCTGCTTGTTGGGAAAGGCCATGTGTGTGTTTGGAGCTGAGCAGGCAGGCTGGGAGCTGAGCAGGCATTTCCCATCCACCCAGGATGAGCAACACATCACCCCGCTCCCTGGAGGCAGCCAGCGCTGCCAGGGCAAGGGGGGCACAGATCGCCCCTGCACTCCCATAAAAACAACGTGGACAACTGTGAGGAGACAAAAGATGAAAATGCTGTACTAAAAATTGACAGTCCAGCTCTGGTTGGTGCTCATTTGGACCCAGTTTAAAATTTCTCCCTGGCTTCAACCTGGCAATCCCTTGCACACCATTCCTTTTGTGCTTGTTTGAAGTTTACCAAAGCTGAATTGGATATTGGCAGTGTTGGAAATTGGCTTCATTCTTTAGTTCCTGAGATGGAGCAGGTACAGGGCTGAACTTCAGGGTGCTGGGAGGTTGGACACCTGAGGGGTCTGTGTGCATTAGGGCACCATGAGATGAAGGAGACTTGGGAGACTTTATAGCACCTTCCAGTACCTAAGGAGGGCTGCGAGAAAAGTGGAGAAGGACTTTTTGCAAAGGCATGCAGTGACAAGACAAGGGAGAATGGCTTTAAAGTGAAGAATGAAAGGTTTACATGAGATATTAGGAAGCAGCTCCTTACTGTGGGGGTGATGAGTCCCTGAAACAGATTGTCCAAAGAAGCTGTGGATGCCCCATCCCTGGATGTGTTCAAGGCCAAGCTGGATGGGGCTCTGAGCAACCTGGTCTAGTGGAAGGTGTCCCAGCCCATGACAGGGGGGTTGGAACTAGATGGTCTTTCAGGCCCCCTCCAATTCAAACCATTCTATGACTCTATGATTATCTATTCCCTTATCACCAACCTACTTAGGATTTTAGCTTAACTAACAAAATAAGAAATTTTACAAGCCAGTTAAACCATGAACCAAAGCCTTAGCAAGAAAAACCACTAAAACCTGAGTTTACCTATCTGAAATTATGAATTTAAGTAGAATTCCAGTTAAGTGGATGAATGGGAAATGCAGGGGTACCAGCTGGATTGAAGTCAGTCACTGCACTGGTGTGTTCACAGATAGATGGCACACAGAAACATTCTCCATTGGTTTACATAAGAATTGCTGAAGAAGCAGAAGATAAGAACCAAAAAGTTAGCAAGCCACTGAGATGCTGGGCAGCTACTGGCTGGAAAACTGCAGGAAAGAAAGCCTATTTCACCCTGTCTTAAGATGAACGGGTAAACCAGCACCCTAATGCAATACAACACTGATGTTAAGCTGGGATATGCTGCAGAACTCAGCTGAAAGGATACAGAAACAGAGGTTAACAGGCTTCAATCATAAGTGAAAACATGACAGAAACATGACTCCTGTTTCCCTCATCTGCCAAAACCCCACTGCACCTGACCCACTACTTTGGTTTTCTTAATTTACTTTTAATTTTTTTTTTGGTACCTTCACACCTCCAAGTGTCTGAGAGGCTTCACAATCCCTTTCTGCAGCCCAGCTTCTTTCCACCCCTATTGCTGGTGCTGTGGAACCCTCTGCCCCCGTGAGCCAAGCCACCCCTTCACAGGGAAGTGAATTAGCAGCAGAGGTAGCTGTTCTATCAAAGGCAATGTATTCCTGGGGGGGTTGTGTATCTCAACCTTGGCAGGGACTGCCAGAACAAAATCCCTGATATTAGCCTCCCTGAACAGAGGGAACAATCTGAGTAGGATAAAAACCATCAGAGCTTTCTCCTGTCTTTAATTTCAAGGCTTAAAAAATTGACAAGTGTATTTCCTGTGGTGATGCTAGTATACCCTGTGCCTGAGCCATAAATAAGACTGTGGTGGTATTCAATCATCAGAAAAGGAAAAAGAAAGCAGAGAACTAAGATCTTATATTGACCTAAGCCTCAGACTTAGATAAACTTGTCAGCAATATCACTTTGTGGTGACTTTATCTTTGTTAAACTTGTGCATGGGGAAGATGCATTCTCACAGCTTGCAGGAGCCACTGTGACCAGAGGAACCCCCCTTGCTGCATTGCCAATGTGCCACCCTTGTGCAGTAAAATTAAACCTTGGCTCAAGGATGCAGTGACATTTCTGCATCAGGGTGACTGCTACAAAAATGTATTTTCTTTGAGAAAAATATTTGCAAATGATAATTGCAAGTGGAGTGCAGAAGAGCTGGAAACCAGATCCCCATCCTGCCCATGTCCTCTCAGCAGAGGTGATGCCCATTCTTACTGTGGTCCCAATGACCAAACTGTGTCTGGGTTTGTGCAGTTGTGAATGGTGCAACTCAATACCTCACCCTGCCGTGCCTCCTGTAAGCAGGCAGCTCTGGTAAAGAGGGAAGTTCAGCAGCAGTGCAGTATTATTGATGCTTTCAACACTCTGTACTTGGTTTTTAACTAAGGTCATTTGAAATCGGTCTTTAACACCCATCTCATTTGCTTTTTTATACTTGCCAATTTAGTGTTGTATTCACAGTGATTAATTAATTTGTGGTGAAGGTTTATTAGGTAATCTTTCTGTCAATCAAAAATCACAGAGGTTTCTGAGCAAAGAGATTTTATAAACATAAGGAACTGATATTGTTACCTTTGTGTATGAAAAGTGGGAGCTTTGTTTTGACATGTGGCCATGTACAAAAGACTTTAAAGAGTGTTTTTTATTCATGTTCCACCACAAAAGCAGCTTGATTCCCTCAGATTTTAATTTTTTTTAAAACAAGAATCTAGAAATACTTTTGCTTTCTCTGCCTGTTTACTGCCTGATGAACTTGTAGGGCTGTTTTAGAAAACCAAGAAGTAGACTTCAACAAGTTAAAAAATGCTGTAGCTCACCATTTGTGAAATCTGCTATGTAGTTCATTCATCTCAATATGACTGAAAGCAAGACCAAATTTAATGTATTCAAAAGCATCTTCACCTGGAAATTCTTTCTGATGTTCATATTTAGGAAAGTAACTTGTATATATATTTATATATATATATAAAGAACAATTTAAAGACATTTCAGATTTGACATCTTTTTGTGTGGAATAATAACTGAGTGTCTTTTTAGGGAGGGAGGAAAGATTTCATAAGATTAACTAATTCTAAAAATGAAGAATCAACAGCATACACTATAGGAAATACAGATTATTGTCCACCTGCCTTCTTTATGCATGTTTTTACTGACTTTTTATACTGTTCTGAGCATTGTGTGAAAATTTACTGCAATCTGTACTACACGATTTTCTACGTACAACTTTTCTTGTTGACAGACACAAAAAACAAAGCGAAAGTGGCAAAAAATGGCAAGATACTTTCCCTTTTTACTTCACTAATCTTCACAAACTTGGTGTTTCCCAGAAGATCTTGAACCTTACTGTGAAAAATACAGTGAAGGTAAATGGCTTTCTTGACCAGAAAAGGTATTATATTGAAGAGGTTGGGAAGAATGCTTGGAGATCTTGGCTGATTAAATTACACACTACGTAAATGTGTGCAACAGTCTGATTTTTACAACACTGAGGTAACGTGTAAAGAGACATAGATTAATACTAAGAATTCAACTAACCACTTTTCAGAGCCATTACTCCTTTAAATTCCACCAATGCTGGTCTAAAAATGTAAAATTGTCTATACCACTGTGAGAATAAGTAGCAAGTAAACTGGAGTCCTTCCTCTGTCACCTCCTTGAGAAAGCTGTGGGTTATTTCTATCACTCAGAGGTGATGAACAGGCAGCAGCAAAATCAGATGACAAATTCAGATGAAACTATACAGATGCAGCAGTTTTTCCCCCTAAGCAAAATTCAGGAGTTCTTTTTTGTGGGCTCTGGGATTACAGATCTGGAGCTGGAACAGGAAAAGGGCACACAGGGCCACAAATTGGGTAACTCAGACGTAAGGACAGATAATATAAAACTATAATCTGTTGAATATATAATCAGCATATTTAAAAGCAGCTTTTCCAAATTAAAAAAGAAAAAGGCAAGTACAGGTCTGTGATAAAATTATCACAGCACGTGTTCTACAGCTTTGACAAGCACCCCTCCCCACACCCACCCTTACACACAAAGCCAATAGAGATTAACTTCAACTGATCAACGTGAATTTAGAGATAGAAAACAGACAGGTTTTAGCCCAGAGTTCACCCACAGACTAAGCCTGACTGTGAGAATGAAACAGTTCTGGAGTTTATATTATTTTAGTGTTACAAATCTAGCAGCTGTATGAAAATATGTTAAATATTAGTCTGGAAGCCAGAACAATGTAATTTCAGTGTATCTTTATTAATCACCATTTTTGGTTTTATTATTTCTGGTTTAGTTAGACTGCATTTTATTGAATTGGCTTTTGAAAAAGCTTTCATGGCTTTATCAAAAGTGGGAAGGCTCCATTCAGAGGTTTCCTTTCATGCCTGAGACATGAAATTGGAGCAACCAACAATTTGCACACATAATTCCAGCATACCAAACGAGGGAACAAAGAGAGAGGAAAAAATTGAATCTGTTGCCTTCCTGGTCTTATTGCAGGAGACTACTGCAAGGGAAAAAAAAGAAAAAAAAGATAAAAAGAGAAAAAAAAAGAAGGAAAAAAAAAAGAAAAAAAGGGATAATTAGCTGTTTTCTTGAGGTTCCCCCAGAAAGCTGAATCACCAGCATTTGGTCTGTGGGCATGCGGGAGACGCCGGTGCGCCTCGCACGCCCGTGCTAGATGGATGATACTGATGGCAATCTAACTGGAACATCCTGCCTGAATATGAACAACAGATTTGTCAGTGTGTGACAGGCTGACAGCCCAGCTCCCAGCTGCTTGTCCACTGTTGTTAAATCAGTACCTTGTCTAAGTGTTCAGCAAAGAGGCAATCTGCTTCCTCCATTCGTACAGGCAGGTTGCCAGTTAAAAAACAAGCATTGGCTTTAGGCTGCGGTGCCATAATGCATTGAAAAGATGCAATCTAAACCTTTGTATGCTCCTAAGGCAACAGAGAGCAGGACTTGGAAGTACAGGCTCAGACTTGAGACTATCCTTTTCAAAACCACAAGGATAACTCCACAGGGGAATCATGAAAGAAATGCGTGAGGATTTGAAAACTGTGAATGACTTAACAGAACTTATTAAAGGAGGAAAATATGGCTTATTTTGGTATCAGGGAAGCAAGATCATACTATTGTACTCAAGAACATACCAGAATTTCTTTATAACCTATTTTAAAGCAGTTGATAATTCATACACAGTAACAATTAGCTCTGGGCTGAAATTTCATATGCAAAATGCAATCCAGAAGGACCACAGGGGAAAAACAGACCAAAAAACAAAAAAAAAAAAAAAAAAAAAAAGAGAAAAAAAAAGAAGAAAAAAGTAGCTTGTGTACACAGCAATTCTAAATTACAGAACACAAGTAAAGGGCTTACTGGTTTCTGAAGCTTTTCTTCCTCCTGTGACAAGAAGTCTCCAGATGGTTTCAGTTCTTTAATTTGGTAGCTGTTGGTTGACCATATAAAAAAGAGGTTTAAAAAGTGTGATGATAGTGATATGAACTAAGGAAATCACAAATCCTAGCACTAACACTAATGTTTTCAGCTCTTGGGTGTGGTGTGCGAGGCAGTCTGAAGTGATGCTCAGCTATCTGAGAACTATGAATTTATACCACCAACTGCAGCATCACTTAAAAGAGAGTTTTAGTCTGTCAGGTGATTCACAGAGTTTATTTAAGGGTCTCCAGTTCCAGATATACACATCAGACCTCTGCTAGCTTAGAAAGAGCCATTATAGCCCATTGGATCAATAATTATCACGGTCTTGCTCCTGGCCCCCATGCAAGAGAGGCTCCCTAACAGTGTCACTGCGCACCCTTGTCCCAGGTCAGCAGCCAGGTCTCACCAAGCCCCATGTTTTGCTCCCATTCCATGCTGGCAGCCTTGCCCAGCCCTTCCCAGCACTGCCCTGCCCTGGGCAGAAATTGCACTGCTGGTTTCACTGGCAGCCAGCTGCCCTTCCCACCACGGCACGCTCCGATGCCTTACCTTGGGCCAAGGATTCTCACCCAGTCCCAAGAATGCAGGTGCATAAACAGGGCAGGGTATGTGCCTCTGTCTTCTAAAGCATCTTTTCCACACAGTCCTAGGTCAGGTGAGTGTTCCTGCTTGGGACAACGTTAATGGGAACACATTTTAGCTGAAGTCACTGAGGTTTCAATACAGGCTTGTCCATCTGTCCAAAAGAGAACCCATCACCATTTAAAAAATTCTCTAGAAATCAGGATAAGAGGAATATATTCACATACACATTTACATATAGTCTTGAAAATTACCCATTCCAAAGTAATCACAGAGACTTCTAAAATACATTAGTTATCAATTTGTCTTCTTCAAACCCCATAATATGGCCTTTGGAAAATAAGGCAGACTGGAGTATGAAGAGACATGTAAAAAAAAGCCAATGCAACAGAATAATTTGTTTGCAGAATAATATTTTGCAACCTGTGTGGCCTACGTGGAATACATAATGGTTCAGAAACAAAAGACCTAGGTGGCAGGTTTAAGTCTGAATTCTCCTCTTGGTAAGAAAATCATGCCTAATGAATGCTGAAAGAAACTTTAGGTCACATTGCACTATCAAGCATGATGGTACTTAATAAAACAACTCCATCTTATGAATAAAATGAGAAAAAATTAAGCTAATATTCTATTATTGTGCCCTTCTTGATTCCCTTATAATTACCAGGTATCAAATCAATTTGTATGATGATGTTGCCCCCTTCTCTAGCAGACGTGTAAGATTTAGCACAAGGGCCAGGTGCTCAAACTACAAGGTTTAAAGTGAGAGCACAATCTGTTTGTGGCTTCCAAGTGTGCTGTAGCTGGAGTAATCTTTACTGTTTGTCACAGTCTAAAGGGAAAGGGGGCAAAATATTTACGTAAGAAATGCCTGCTCTGCAGCTCATGTCACTGTTGTTAGGATGTGTCATAAAATTCAGACATAATTCCATGACAATTAGCTCCATAATAATATATTCAGAAATACAATGCCGCGTCCTATGCCAGAAACTATTTTCTGCTTCAGTGTTTTATTGAGGCTGTATGTTTTACAAGAGCCAACTATTTTGGACCAAAGCTGCTTTTTAAATTTTCCTCTATGGAAAAGTAAGACATCAATGCACTCGGTTGCTATACACTAGCATGTTCCCATTTGTGGAAAAATAGCTGTATTAAAAAAAAAAAATCCCAAAAGCATTGCTAAAATGTTCAGTCTCTTCATACACTTCATGTCGGGACATTTATAAAAGATATACTTGTTTGTTTTACCAGCCTCCTCAATGGTAATCTTTAATTAAATCTGTAATTTAATTACCTTTTTTCTCATTTTGTCCAGCTTTTTAACCTGGCTAGTAGCAGTGAACATCTAAACTGCACCTTTATTTACAGCTACTTTCATGTTTTTTTCTCAAGGGCAATGAAATGAAGCGCCTTCAGCAGCTCGGCTTGCACAAGAATTTTTAAAGAAGCTTTATAAAAATTATAATTAATATGGAGACATTATCTTACTTCTTTACCATGATGCTGATGCTAATGAAAATGTTACTGAGATGTTACTCTCTGGGCCAAAAAATCATAGTGACAGAAAATTTTTGACTGAGCATTAACCTGATACAACATTTACAGAAATCAGTGGAAAATGTTTCCTGAATCCACTGGGCTTTTGCTGTATTTTTAGGAAGCCTGTAAGTTAAGAGGATAAAAAATACTTGCACTATTTCACTGATTGTTTTTCCAATTGCTAATCACATGCTAAAGCATTATATACAACAGCCTGAGTCCAGGGGAAGGACAGGATGCCAGTGGTTCTGACCTGCATCTCCAGTAAACCTGTGGCTTTGACCCTGGAGTTTCTTCTCTCTTCACTACCTCCATTACCAGGAATAGCAATGTTCAACCAGAGCAAACACTGCCCTTACCTCTCATTTTAAAATTCAGAGGGAAGAGGACTTTGTATGCGGATAACTTTTTGCCTTCATAATTCCCACTTCAGGATGATTTTCAGTCAGCCTGATATTATGAATCCTATTTAACTATGCTTAAGATCTCTCATTTAGAGTTAAGTGGAAGAAGAAAAGGCAAAATTGTCTTTGCAGATGTTAAGAAGAAATTCATTGCAAGCAATCATCATTTAATATCCAGTGCTGACTTTTTGAACAAATGCTTGCTCTAAATAATAAATCAAGTGAGTTGGCACTAACAATAATACCTTCGAATATGAATGAGGAAAACAAGAATATTAAAACAATGGAAACATTAACATACAAGGCCCTGCTATTTACAGGAGGGAATGGCAGAGGACACTATGAAAAATAGCTGCTGCTTATACTCAGTTTTGTGATCTGTCACCAGCAGTGATGACTGCTGTTATGGAAAGAGAATCGGGTTCTTCCAGCCACCAGGTCCCTTAAATCCGAGCCTGCGGCATTTATTCTTTAAATAGTACGTGTTGCTGCTGAGCTATCTCCATCCTGTCTCCACCAGTGAGTGCTCACCCACGCGGCAGGTAGGCTGACAGGAGCCCCCCACCACCAGCACCCTCTTTCCCTCTGCCACAGGAGCCTCACTGCGCTCTGCCAGGAGCAGAGTGAGGACATCTCCCCCAGCTGCACCGCAGTGAGATAAAAATCTGCAACTGCAGCAGCTCCACCAGTGCACACAGACCCCAGGAGTGTTGTTTGTTATTTTGTCTCTAAGGCATGCCAGTGAGATCACCTGGCAAGTCCTGGGACCTCTGAAGGTTTATTTTATCTTTCCTTCTGTGTCTCATACTCTATAGCGGGTCACACTGTTAACCAAAACATTTCACATAAGGAACAAGAGTAGCATTCGGGGCAACCAAAGTAATCCTGGTTATGGATGTGAAGTCCACGCCTTGGGATAAAATAGCAGTCTTTGTTCAAAGGTGATGACAGCACTTTTTAAGGGTCTGGGTCTTGGTACAAAGCACTAGGACTTGGGAACCGGGAAGCACAGTGGTCTACTCTATTTTAACAGCACTTCCATTTCTTTGGTCTGCTTTGTATTTCTCATGTATATTTTTATGTATTACACTGGATTAACCACATAATTTATGAAAATGGCTTTGCCTTAAAAACTGCCCTATTGACTGTGTAAGTGAAATATCAGAGGAAATGAAGAGTAATTGGCAGGTTGAAGACACTAGTTCCAAACAAAACAAGCTGTGACTTCAGGACTAGCCATTAACCCCTTACCTGGCTGTTATGAACAATGTAGCCAGCTCCTTTAGACTACCATGCTCTTGACTTTTGCAAAGATACATCGTGTCCTAAGCATCTTGATGTTGACAGATATAAAGGAAAATACTAAGGGGAGAATGGCAATCAGGACTGACCTAAACCCACGGGCTGATCTTGTATTTGGGCTGGATTAAGGTTACACCTTGAAGCTGTCACACAAAATGAGACACAAATGGATATATAGACAAATCATACAGAGGAATAATCTGGGATTTCTCTGGAAGAACAGTATCAAACAGAGATTAAATGCCTTTGCTAAGGTGCCAGGGAAAGCCTGGTGTCACCTCTAACTAAATCTCAAGACCAGTCCCTTAAACACCACGATACCCAGGCAAAAAAGAGGTGGCTTTGAGGACAGGAATGCAAATCCTTATATGCTGTGAGCCTGGCTACTCCTTGGGCACTATATAGAGAGAAACTATTCTGCAGACAAGTGCCTTCTGCCTGTACATGCAGACATATTCCCAACCTGCTCCAAGCATGCTGCTGCAGGAGAAGGGCTGGAGGGCAGAGCAGCATCCCTGTCCTGCTGCAGAGGTTGAGGAGCAGCAGCAGAATCAATGTTTCCCAGCTTTGGGGACTGTGCCAGCCTTGTATTTCCTCCTGCCTGCTCCAGACCTCTCTCTGCAGGTCCTGGCAGAGGTTGGAAAGCTGACCACTGCCTATTGTACTACTAACATAAAGACAGTATAGTTTTAAATCCTGCTGCTGAATCTCACTTTAGTGACCTTACACCAGCTCCCAGTAAAAGAGATGGGTTTTTTTAATCAACAAGTGGTTTGAAGTATCCTTGAGATAACTGCACTTCATCTTAATTATATATGAAGTACATTGACATCCTTAAAGTGCTTTATTGGAATTTGGCTTTCTCCTTGCCTCCTTGGGCAAATCCCACCTATTACAAATATATCTAAGATACAAAAAAATCCAGAGCTTTTGAATAAACTGCAACATCCTACATTTGTTGCACATCAGACAGTAAAGGAAGATGCTTTTAGCAGCATATTCCTACAGGCTGATGTTCCAGACACTACAATCAAATGTAAGGCTGTATTTGGAAGCAATTGTTCCAGATGGCTGCGTATTACGGAAGGTTCAGGCACACTACAAAATTCAAGATTATAATAATAATAAAAAAGGATTTCTTCATATTTTTGCTTATGGAAAAACTATGGTCTTTTTAGAAGAGATTACTAACTGTTCAGGCTTTTTATATATTCCCTCTCCCACTACCAGAAATTCTGACCCACAGTAAAGGTGCTTTTTGAAATCTTCCATTGGTACCAACCTTGCCAATAGCTATATATAGATTAAGGACTTGCCAAGAGAAAGGAAGAGAAAACATAAGTTATTACAAATACAGCATGAGGCTGAGGAAGACAACAATACCAGTCACTTAAGTCATATTTACCTGTGATAACATCAGGCTTATTCCAGTCATAAACTGAACTGCAACAACTGATCCCAAACTATAAACCTTTAAATGATTATATGTTCAGGCAGATAAAATTTAATCATTTGAGACCAGATCCAATTGAGGTCTGTTTCCTCAGACTGCTGGTACCTACTTACACTTCTGATGTATTTGAATACAAAGAGCTGAAAAAAAATCTGGCCAGACTTTGTTACATATAAACATTTAGTAGGGGCCTCATTATATTCCTTTTGATTAACCATCTTCATTAACTCTCTGCTGCAGAACATAACCTCTAACATGAAGATTGGCCTGGCACCACTTGGCACCATACTTTCACATGTCCAAACCTGAAGCTTTCACATCTTTCTTCTGTTGGAAGCACTTGTAAGCTATGGTAGCCATTCATGCAAGGAAGGTCACTTCAGGTGGTTCAGGCAGCCTGTGCCATGTCTGTTAGGATGCCCTGAGTTTGGCTTCCCTTCAGGGACAGAGATGTCTTTCAAGGGCAGGGGGTTTGATAAGAACTTACCTGCCATCCCTACTCTTGAAGCAGTAGTAAACCCTCCCTAAAGCTGGGAAAACAAAGTCTCATATCATTAAGATAATTTCATGACACCAATCATCTATGAAGCAGATAACTTTACAAAGCAGATTCTTTTCTTTAAGGATCAGGAGTCAATTGCACAGATTTCTGCTAATCTTTGCGTGTATTTTCACACCACACCTTTCCTTGGGCCTTTCCACTGGGGAAAATGGAGCTTCCTGTATTTTATTTCAAGTGTAAAAGCTACTGCCAAAATTGCAGCTGCCTGGTGTTTTGTCAAAACCTGCTTTTTAAAATTAATTATTTGCCCAGAAACTTTGTTTAAAACAATTACGAAGGTTTAAGAGTTGCCACTCCCTAAAAATGTCCAATACTGACCATCGTTTGATTTGTTGCACTAGAAACCTGAGAAGCAAAGCTGCTTCTATTTGTCATAAATGTACAGCTTGCAACAGGGTACAGTTGTGAGATATCTTTCTCAGCAGTATTGGTGGGTTGATGTCTTTTTACAAACAAGTACTTCAGAAAATACTTAGCTGAATAGTCCTAAATTATTATATTTAAAATAGAGAAATTATTGAACTATATACTTCATATATTTTAGTGGAAAACCTGCTTATTTAAATACCCTGCACACACTGAATTTCCTGGTTATGAAAAAAGTGAAGAAAAATACTATTTGCTTTTAGGTAATCAGATTCTGTGGGATCTAATCCTATATCCTATTTATGGCTGTGCTAGCTATTCAAAATTAAAATGAACCTTTCATCCGTGTGTATCATAAATGGGCATTTATCAGGATTATATGATTTTGCAATCCATCTGAATATGTAACCAGAATTTGTTTTCTTTCCGTTTCGCTATGTAATTACCATGCAACAATAACAAAAGTGACATGTTTGAAGAACAGATAAAATGCTGTAAATTGGCCAGTAATGGTGATATTTCCTCATCTTCTGAAAAACCCATTTATTCTCTCTCTCAACAAATCAAGGCATTGTCAGCCCATACTCATCTTGTGGCCAGAGGGGCCCTACCAATTTCTAGATGTAAGTGAATACTGGAATGCAGATGAGGGCTACTAACTAAGGCTTTCAACCCAGGCAGCTGGTCTTAGCTTGCCTCAATTTCTAAATCATCCATAATGGGGCCAAGACCTCTGAAGCACTAAAAAGAGCGAGCTGACATGCTGGACAAACTGTTAATTTTTTCCTGAAGAAGCTGCTATATTGCACATCTGTCACTGCTGTGCAGACAATTACTCGTGGAGTGGAAAAAAAATCTGCTGCTTGTTTCTGTGGTGTAGTTGTTAACGGGCGCGATGGAGAAACACCGGCAGCGCGAGAGCCGCCGCGGGAAAGGCTTCTCAGCCTTCCCCCGCCTCTTTCATTGAGGGCTTCAGAAACTGGAGCGCTTGGAAGCCTCCACACTCCGTGGTGTGCACCCTGAGTCGTGGCAATTAAGACATTTGATACCCTCTGGCTGCAACAGAAGGGCAAGTTGCAAAGATTTGTGCACTTCGGCCACAAACCGCCCCGAAAGCCTTCCTCTCACTGCTCTGTTACACCCAGGGGAAGGGTTTCAGACACCATCGTTGCAAGATGATAAACACAACAGGAGACTGTCTGTTACACCTGTCTCAAATATCTATTCAAATATGAAAAAATGTCTAATTGTGAAGTGCCCACAAATTTTACACCAAGAGGTGCTCAAACTCTCATTAATAACTGCTCTGAGCCAGGCAGGGAAAATGATTATCAGAGGTGGCCAACAAGCCTGTGCTTGGTCCTGGAGGGAACAAAAAGCAGGACTTGGGATGACTCAACGGGTATGGAAACTGTCCAGGAAGGACATCATAATAACAGGAATCAAAGTTGGCAACAGAATCCTTAAGGTTACACCCTTCAACCACACCAGCTATTCAACATTTAAAATGAACTTGTATAAAATACAGACCAAAGACAGGCTTACCTATGGAATGAGTTTAGTATTTTAATTATTAAATCGGGATACAGAATGATGAAAACATCAAGTGCTGTTCCAAACATTTCTGATGGCAGGAAAAACCTTGGTACAGTAACCTGCTGCTGGCCTACAAGCATTTCTCCCGTTTTAAGGGGTTACACGACTCACATGCCAACCAAAGGATGAACCTGGTTTACAGGTTCAATACTGCCAACACTAAACTTTTGGAAGTCTTGACTCAGAACTTGTCTTTCGTCAATCAATAATTTCAATTTAAAATAAACAAACAAATTAATAAAATAAAACAGGACCTCCACTGTTCTTTTCCTTTTCCTCTGGCACAGGAACACCAGACACAATTGGGTGATGCTTTCCAGGTGAAAATTTTGCAGGATAATACACACACAGAAGTGGTGGCTTTCAGCCATACATCTAGTATTACAGGAAATTTCCAGATTTTACAGGGCAACACCACAAGGCCTTTTCTGAGGACTAAACCAACACAAAAATTGAAATCCATTTCTAAGGTGGGTTGATACCAGCTCAACATTAAAAAAGCAGGTGGACAGTCCTGGAGAAAAGGTTCACAGTGGGGGAAGAAAAAGCATCTGAGAGCAGGATGACAAAAACTATCCTGTGCTCTGCTGGAATTTAAGAACTGTCAAGGAATGCTCTTCTGTGGCAGTGTGAGTGGTGTCTGGAAGATTTACGCTATTTGACAACTGGAAGGCAGCAGATGACTCTAATGTGTGGAGAAAAAGGTAAAAAAATTGGCATGAGTAGACCACACTCTTGGCAGCTGGTGACAATATCTTGCTGAACAGAAATTGGGATACACCAAAAAACAAACACCAGGTGTATAATGTGTGTGTTTAGCAGGACACAATCAAGAACTTCTGCGATTCACTTGCCAGCTGATTATACACTATCTGCTAAATAAAGTGGTATTCAAAAAACCCACCACCAAAACCTGAACACTTTCAGAATACTTGTGATAAAAATAAAGTTTTTGTTGCATTAAACTGACATACTAAAATACAATAAAGTTTACTAAGTTAGGATAAAAATCAGGGCACAGTAAGAGTACATTTCATTTATCAAGACTAATAGTGACAAGAGTGAACACTTGTGCCACAACAGAACAAATGTTAATGGTGCCTTGGACTGTGAAGAGTGGGTGAAAACGCCACAGAATGGAACAAAACTTTGGCTGTGCCTGCAGTGGCTCCTGCCTGATAAGCAGGAGATGCCCTTGGCACCAGGCTGGGCACCTAAAAGGACACTGACATTTCAATGTTTCCTTTGAAAACTCCAGCTTCAAGTAGCATCCTAAGTGATGAAATTTGGGAAGAACCAACATCTCAGTTTCTGGGGAACTGTGATCTCGCATGCCACACGCTGCCACACAAGGTCAGACTCAGTTTTCTGTTTTGTTTCTGCATTTCTTTAACACATATATGACCTAAAAACAGTTTTGAATTTTGTGTTCACTTCTCACCATCTTCTCTTGTGAAGGATCTGGAAGATCTCAGGCCACTGGGGCCACATTTACTGTACCTACAGCACTCAAAGAGAAGAATAGCTGATTTGGAGCAGCCAGGAAGTTTCCCCCAAAATCCCACATAATTTCCTCTTCCACCTGACTTTGGAACTCTTAATTTTTCCTTCTCTTCATCAGTGTTTACAGGGAGAAAGAAACAGCTGCTGAATGCAGCCCCACATGAACAAAAGGAGAGCTTTCATTCATTGTGCACTTCAGAACGTACCTTTTATTCTTCAGATTATTTATCTCTAAAGGTATTTTTCAGAAACAATTAAGATCACAAAGATAGTATATAAAATGTCATAGAATTTTTCTATGGCTTGAAAAATAATTATCAGCTTATTTGCATTGTTAAACATTAATTAGCTATGAATGGTGATTTTTTTTTCAACACTGCAATGCTTCAATTTCTCATTATGAAATAATTTCAGCTCTATTAATTAGTTCTAACAGTAACTCATAGTAATGGATGACACCTTAAGTGAGCTATTAAATGCACTTTACCACTGATTAGGAAGAAGACAACTAAAAAACCTGTCTAGGTTTACATAAAGACAGAATATGAAACAATACATCGCAGATTTATTGACTTTCATGGAAGCAACACACCCCTTTTTAGTGAGGCAGGCTCAGCAGAACCAGAGGTTTTGTCTGTGAGGTTCATGGGGTGGCCACGTACCAAATGGCCCAGTATTTAACCATTGTTTCCATTATTTCATGCAGGAAATTGTTCTTTGCGGAGATCTACACCTCCATGCATACACATGTTTGTGTAGACAAATGCAGGCAAATAATTTTATCAATTACACAGCAAACTTTTAAAAAAAAAAATTAAATTCTGCTTTTTTTGATTCACCAGATTCAAAGACAGCAAAAGAGTGTGGTTCTGGCCAAAATATTCAAAGATCCACTATCCTGGGTGGTGATAAAAATGATTACAGAATACTTCTCTTGCTATGACATTGTAACCTTTTTGTCATGGGCCAGTATAATTAAAACTTGTAGTGATCTCTTTCTCAAACCACTGCCTAAAAATCTGCATTTATAACCAACCCTGCACTGAAGTGCATGAACCTCTCAGATGGCTGGTGAAACGGCAGCCAGTGCCTGGAACAAAATCCCACAGCATTGGCTACAAACTCCACAATCACCACATTTGACCCTTCTGGGAAGTCCAAACCTGTACTTACCATTCATTTATAAGGACATTACTCCTAACTCAGAATGCTCTCAGAAAATGAGATGTGCTGACCCTTCTTTAAATCTGAAGTGAAAGTCGCCTGGAATGCTGTTCTTCACAAGACATTCCAAAAATTCCAAAAGAAGCTGAGGAGCAAGAAGGTGTTGTCCAAAACACACTTCATTGAGCTGGTGCTCTTTGTTGGGTACTTGGAACCTCTAGACCTGCCCAGTCAGCAGCTCCCCAGCAGGAAGCCTGGCCACCCATCCCTGCTTTCCCAGCCTCCCAAAACACATCCTCCTGAGCTGGAAGCATGGAAACTGCTGTAAGGGCAGCCTCCAATGATTGACTCATACCAGAACTACCAAAGCCACAAGGTGATTTCAGATTTTCCAGTGCTTTGCTCTGTGGTAGGGAGCATTCAAGTTGGGAGAGACTTTGGTAGACCTTCTCTGCAGGTCCTGAAGCCAGAAGATTTCAGGGGCCTCAATCTGTCAAGGCTTCCAGGTTCATTTTCCAGAAGGGAGACTGTATCTGAGCCTATGGAGAAGGACTGGTAACCCAGAATGGAACACTGGGGTAATTTAGTTTCTGACCAACCCATGGAACACACTGTGTCTTGGCTGCAGTTTACTAGAAAATTTCACAAACCACTGGATTTTGCTGAATAAATGTTATCTGACAAAAAAAAAAAAGTTTTACTTTTTTGATGAATATAGATGTAGATCTCATATGGGAATATCTTGATTCTAAGGAGCCTTTTCCTCTGAAGTCACAGATTTGGCTGACCATACCGCAAATTCAGGATTTATTCCATTAAAGGAAAGCCCAAGAGGAAGTCAGCACCTGAGGCACCCTACCCAGTGCAAAGTGCCTCTACTAGCAGCTCTCCAGAAGCCCTGAGGGCTGGTCATTAACAGCCCTGGATGTTTGAGGGGACCCAGCTGTGGGAGGAGTACTTCTAATGTTCACAATAACAGTAAAACAGGTATGAAATCCTGAGACTCCAGGTTGCAGGTCTGATTCCTGACACCATTTCTCTGTGAACCTTTAGTAAGGAAGACCCAATACTTAGTGGGAAAACTGCAGGTAGGTACAATATAGAGGCTGAAAGGTGATCTTCTCTGCTCCAACACTTTTGCCAGTGGCATAATTCCTGTCCAGATCTCTCTTCTATAAAATTCCTGAGCAAGAGCTACTGTTCAGCAGCTGACCTATCTTCATGGGCAATGGATAGAAATTGCCTAAATTCAGTTAGTAAGGGCTGCAATTCACACGCTCACTGACAAAAGATGAAAAATAAACCAGCTTATACACTACAGTGAGAACAAAGCCAACTAAGTAATTGTGTTCCTTATTATTTACATCACATTAGAAAAATCCTTAAAATCATGACTAGTTCACTCTCAAAATCTCTTATTTCAGTAATAAGGCATACCAGGGCATATAAAAAAGAATTCTGTAAACTGTTCTTCCAGACAGCGGAACTGAGTTTAATCCAAATTAACATATTGAGTATCACTGGCATTCTCATTCAACAGTTTTTTGCGTCTTATATTTACATATGTATGGTTCATGTTGCAGATCATATTTGATACTAGTGAAAGTGTGAGGGCCAGCATCACATTTACTGAGAGTCTGGCATCTAGAAAATTTTAGATAAACACTCCACTTACTTCACAATAGGCATAACATCTAGATAACCTGTAACTTTTGGAAAAAATAAAGCAACATACGGAATTCCAACTCAGTTCTGAGGACTTGAAACCAAAGGCACGAAATTGAAAATCTGCACACTTGCAAATGCAATCAGAAAAATTATTGTGCCCTCCACCACATTCTGTAAGAAAACAACCAAGTCTGTGCAAGGCAGAAAGGAAAGGTTAACAGCAGTTGGGGTCTTTAAAGACGTCAAAAAATGTAGAAACATTTTATGGGAGGAAAAATTAGAACCCATTTGTGTTGATTCTTCAAAGATCTCCTTGAACTACTCAAACCTACCTTGTAGGATAGTAAGTTCAAACATCATAGGCAACTTCCAAGGAAATGGATTTTAAAAAAATCACACCTCATTAAAAAAGAAAACAAAACTCATGGGAATGGACACGCAGGGAACAATCTGAGGTCCAGCATCAACAATATAGCAAGTTGAGAAGAAGGAGGAGGAAGCTTGAGTGTGGACAGGTTTAGAAGTTGACTCACAGAGGAAGTTTGTAGGATTCAAAGTAGTAAATGCATGAGAAGTTTAACATACCTCAGGCATTAAAACCTCCAGCATTCTTCAGTGCTAAGTCAAAATATTAAGCCTATTTTGCCAAACACTGACACCTTATTTGTAAAGTAAAGGAAATATTACTTGGAACATTTATGTTTTCTTTCTGTGCATATCTGATGCATGACTTCCCTTACTCATCTGCCCCCAAATTTAAGAAATTTCAAACTTCTCTCTGTATCACAGCTTCAGAAGTGATTTTTGTTCCCTTTCATTATCTGCAACTTTACTTTCCTGCTATATCCTTTTTGAATTGACAGAAAAAGACCCTTTCACACCTACAGAATCACCTCCCAAATACTGAACTGACAACAGTATTTGAGTGATTTGCAGTTACTTATTTTGAACTGTGTAAAATCAGAGTGTTCCAGGCTGACATGGCAGCCTGACTCCCCACACTGCTGGGATGTATTTCTGTGGGTACTGCAAGGATAGACAGACTGACATTAATCACCAGCTAACCTGCACATTACAGCAGCCAAACAGCAGCTCTAGAAGAGCTCAGTGCTGAAGATGGGCCAGCATAATCGTGCAAACATGCAGCTGGGACCTGAGGAAACTCTGATGCCATGGAAAATTTAGGACCTGTATCTTTTACAAGGAAGAAAGTCACAGCCTCAGTCTGCAAATTCTCCCATGCTGCTTATTTTTGGACTTAAGTAGTACTTCACATTTTGAAGCCAATGGCAGATAGGTGCACTAAGTACTACAAATCTCTCACTGACTTGGGGCCACAGGAAGGAGAGGGACTAACACAACAGCCTGGCCAAGGACAAAGAAATCCCAAGTTCTCAGAGTCAAAATCTCTTACAACTGATGAAGGCAACAGGTGTCCCTTCAGGAAACTGGCCTAGGAAGGGGCTGGAAAAGCAACTTCAGTAGAGTAGCAGAAATGACAGAAAATCTTGAGAGGCATCACCTTGGCACATACAAGAGATTATGCTTCAAGACAGGAACACTGGATATTATCACTTAAAAACAGACACAGGGCTGCAATTTTTCAGGAAAACAGACAAGTACTAAGGAGGAAAGACAAGACTATAGACAAGGCACAACTGAAATGAGCATATCTATGATGAAATATTCTGATTGATATTCCAATAAGAAATTGATATTTAATCAGTGTAAATATATTACAATAACACATACATCCCTCAGAGGCTAATGACTTATACTCACAGTTTCAGAAGTCAAATTCTCCAATATTTAAATTCATCATAGCAATGTTATTAACAGGCCAAAATAACAACTTTCTAGAAATGGAATACCTCATATTGAATTAAACCACTTTTCATAGCTGTTAAGAAACAGTTCTCATTGAGGGGGGAGATCAAGCTTACATAATCTCAGCGATTTTCAGCCTTTTACTTAACGATTGAATATTCAAATACAAGCAAGGTGGTCAAAATTGCTCCAATATCTGTTCTGCTGTAGGACAGAAGGGATTCAAAAGAAGCCCAAACAACTTAGTGTGCTCAGCTGCAAATAAACGTGTGACAATCCTTTTGCAGCTACCCCACTGCTCCTGAAAACTCTTCTAGGAATGGAAAACTAAACAGAAAGTTTCTTGATTAAGAGGGGAGGGATTCCCACTTATGATACGCCTTTACTGAAAGAGCCCTGGGCACATGGGGAGAGAGAAAACAAAACAAAAGTTGTGTGAGTTTTCCTTGGAGGAACAATTCTGGAGAACTGTTTGAAGAGAAAGCGCAAGGCCCTGTCATGGTTATCAAAGTATACACATATCTAAGGAGGGAAGGGAACTCGTATTTGGAAGTCTTAGAAGAATATGATAACAAAAGTACTGCAAACATCTTAAACGAGGCGTTTCCTGACATTGTGGTGTAAGCTCTTCAGCAGGATAATAATAACCTGGGAAAGCAGTACCAGTAAAAAAGGCATAAAAGGCAGTGTAATAGCTTAACACAGTACGCATCTGCCTGGTACATGATATTAGCCACTTTAATTATATTCTCAGAAACAGTATGTTTTTGTACTCACCTGTGCAATAACAACACTACTGAAAAGGGCAGTTTAAAGAAAAGAACATACAAAGCCCATGAAGAATTGAGTCTATTTATTTTATTTCATCTTGCATTTGTGCTGTCAAAGCAAAGCGTTCTATACACGTTATTTAGCTATTTACTGCTGTTCTACACTCATTATTGACCTAATTGCAGAAAGACAAGTGCAGGGACAAACTTGTTAAAACAAGCACATTGATAATGCTTCTCTGACTTCAACAAATATTTATTTAGAAATAAGATACTGCTCGTGGGCTTCTTTTATTAACAGTTAATGGCTCAATTCACAGAACTTTGAGACACCATGGAACATGTAGCAAAACGCAGCGCTGATTATAGGCAACGTCTCTTCTCTTCACTAAACATTCTTCAGAGGAAGAATACTACTGTAACAGCTGAGCTACTGATTCAAATACTTAAATGGAAAGAATTTGTCAAGTGGTGGATAACAACTTTTAGATACAAGATGATCCCATATTTATGTAGGCAAAAAACTTCAGTGTCACAGGCATAAAGAATTATTATCTGAAAAAACTGGTATATGTATATTAAAATAATGTGTGCCAGTTTTATAGCAGGTATCATAATATGATTGCAGGTTAGACCTGAAGAAAACAAACAGTAAATCCAAGTATTTTGACCTGTTTCAAAGCCAAATAACATTGCAGTGGCTTAAAAAAAGGAAAAAAAATTGTAATGCATTTTTGTTTTGTTTCTTAACACTAGCTTTAACTGTGCAAAATCACACTACTGGAGTACCTTTAAAACCACTCCTATGAGATGTGGAAAAATGAAAATGAAATCACAGTGTGAATCAGAATGGGAGTTTTACTGCACAAAAAATATCTGAAAACATTACATTAAATTTTAATAAATAACTTTGTTCTACAGCTTCTAACAGATAAAGTGTACTGTCAGCTGTGGCATCTATTGATAATACCTGGGGAAAACAAAGCTTATCTATGTATCAAAACCAGCTGAACTAATCTTAATGTCTAATAGATTCTAAAAGGCTGATTTAAAACAAAAAATTGTAAGGTTTTCAATCTGATTACATAGTTCTTCCATTATGACTGTCTACTATGGCTGCTTCATGGCACCTGTAGGAATGCATGAAAAAAGAGTTGAATGAGCTAAAGATGTTTTCCCTCAACATGTATCCATTATTTCCCTCTTACCTTTTAAAAACAAGAAACACTTTCAAGTACTTTTGGAGCTTTACACTTATTTCTTCAGAAACTACTGCTATGGTAAATTGCACAGAAATACTTCAAAGAAGTGTTATAGGTGCCATACTTCCAGTCCAAGACATGCAGGTGTTGGAAGTGAAGCAAAACAGTGGAATTTTAACAGACTGAGCATTCCTTCACAGTTTTGCAGATAGAGCTACAACAAACAGATCTTAAAATATTCACTTTTGCAATTCTCACGTGGAAAATGATTTTAAGGGATTTCTGACTGCAGTGTACAAAACAAAGAGGTTGTCAGAGTTCACTTGCTCTGAGGAGCACATGGCACTGACAGAACAGGTGCAGGCCACAGAATGCATTATTTGGAATAACACACAAGTGGGCACCTCTGCCAGCTGCAGAATTCCAGGCTCTTGGCCCTTTGCAACTATGTGGCCTCGAAATTCTTCAGATATGGAATGTATTTAAGTTCAGTTGTGCAAGAGATACTTGAAGTGGCAAACTCACATTATGCTATCTCCCCAAATTTTACAATAAAAAGTGTATGTTTTGCTGTATAAATCCCACTTTTGTTTAAAATTTCTTATAATTTTAAAAGTCAAACCACACAATCATAAAAAGTATTTAAACAGCAATAAATAGTCTTCCTAAAACTCAGAGAAAGTTTGGTGGTATGGTGAAATAACGTCCCCAAACTGACTAAAATCACACTGGGAAGTATGAACATTTCTTTTAAGCAAATTTAATGCTATAATGCTGCTGGTTTCCTCTTCCTGCTACTATTTTCATGGAAAAATGAGTGAAGCTGAGAGAAAAAGGAAAGTAATAAAAATACGTCTTAAAATTAACCACTGTATTTCACAGTCGCATGAACAAAGCTGTGCTCTTTTTATCCTAAAAAGATCCAGATCCTTTGCAAGCATCTGGAACTAAGTATTTTTTTCTTCAGCTTGGGAGCTGTGGAGGGGAGATCCTCCTCTTGAAGAAAAAGAGACTGGAGAATCAAATCCTGTTCCCTCAGCAGTGAGGGTAAATATTGCCAGCAACTACAGGCATGGGTGGTGAGAGGGGCAGGATTTTCTCCTTAGTCCATCTGAAAAACAGTTTCCTTCAGCCCTATCATTTAATTTTAAAGTGGAATTTGTTTTATCCTGCAGACTAATAAGTACCCTAGGAGCTTGATTGGTTGGTGCTTAATGAAATTGCTTCTGCTGACATTAGATACATTAGGATACTGATTAAAACACTTAATGATCCCTCTTGATTTTAAATTGCTAGCTTAGATTTGTGAGATGCCATCAAAGTATCTTTTTCTTTCCTTTCCTCCATCCTAATCCTGCTTCTTCTTGCCCTTTTTCTGTTCATGATCCTTAAAGGTTGTGGCTCATTGGCAACAGCATGGTCACAAACCAAACGTTAACACCATGTTGAACACTGCACTGTTTAAAATGTGCCAAACCCCAGAATAAACACTGAAACACAGTCATCCCTAAAATACAATTTCCTGTTTCAAGGCTCAAGCTATTCTTAAATGTGGCAAGACTGAGGATTATTAACATGAAGGGAAAGCCAAAGTCAGAGTAAACTTTAACTCTGTAAAATATTTGCTGAGGAAAGATGATTTTGTAAATGTAAAAACAAGTAGAAAAGCACTACTTTTCAGCTTGAATGAGGAAGACAGTAATACATTGCCAGAAAATGGTGTTGGAATGGCATTCCTATGACAACAAAGCTGTTTTTCATGCTCTTAGACAAAATTGCATACCATATCACCTTCCAGTGGGAAACACGTTTGTATTATGGCCAAAATGACAGCTTATACTCAAATATTGTTAAACACTATAAATACTAGGTTTGGAAACTTTACCTGAAAAGGGGGAAGCCACAATAGCTGTAAAAAGTTCCATTTTTCTCAACAAATCTTATCAAGGCTCTTGAGATGAAATTATACTTACAAAACAAAATTTACTTACATACTAAAACCTGCTGTGTCGGAAGCTTTTACAAAAAAAAAGGGAGTATACTGAATTTTATGCTTAATACAAACCTTAAGACCACAGAAAATAAAAAGTACAAGTTTTTGTACATTTTAGCACCATTATGAAGTCAGACTCGAATGCCGGTTCTGTCACTGCGGCTGTATCTTGTGTGAAGCTCGTTGACTTCAGCCAGCTTTGAGAGAAGAAAAACTGGATTTGCTGACCACAACAAATAATATAATTGCCATTTTTTCATTTTTCTTTCTTTTTTTTTTTCTTTTTTTTCTTCTTTTAAATTAATTTTGTGCTTTATTTTTATCTCTGTCAGCTAAATCCAAGTCCAAGTCCTTTGGGTCTCTGGATGGCTCGTATGGGCTCTGCTATCCCTTTGCCGTCTGGTCCGAGGCCCGTGCCTGGGGTCCAGCCCATACTCTGAAGCATTCTGTTTCCAATGTTGTTTTCTGGGATTGGTTGGGTGTTTTCACCTACAAACCCTGAGATTAAAGAAATACACAGCATTAATCAGCACTGCCTGCCATGTGGAGAAGAGCAGGATAATCTCCCGTAAAGCTTTAAACCTTCTTATTCTCCTAATTCATCTAACAGGTTTCTAGAACAGGCTGTCTTTGCACATGTTGACCTCTTGACTGCATATGATTCTAAATAATACATTCTTATGCTTTTATTTTTAATGCTTTTGAAGATTCATTCCATTTTTACATATGACAAATTTTGTCATATTATATTTCAATATGGTGGATTTCACATCGGCCTCAAAGAATATAAATCACCAGCAGATGTTTATCAGTACTTTGTCAAGATCCCATGAGTTTCTAGCCCTACGCAGTTACTAAGAAGAGACACATCATAGTAACATGACCATCACTCTGCTCTTAGTAATATTTATCAATGACCTCCTTCAAGAAAACCCAATAAATAAGTTCTGATTAAATAATTATAGCTGTTACAGAAACAGTCCTGACAGGTGGTCAACCACTCTGAAGTTCAGCTACACCTTTACTCAGTTTCTCTTTTATAGAACACTGTGAGATTTGATTATGTCCAATGTTACTTTTGGTGTTTTCAATTGGACTAAGTGCTGTTTACATTCTCTTCTCCTTAGCATCGAGATCTTTGAGAAAAGCTGCATACATACTACACAAAAGAGCACCAACATTGCAAGTATTAGTATATATTTGCTAGTATAACAGATTAATCTTTTCATAATAAAGGATCTTTTTCCCATGAATGCATTATTAAAAAAAAATTAAAATAGTGAAGTCAAGACAACAAAGCTGTTTTTTCCCCTTCATCGACCAAATTCCCCAATCCAGAGTTTGGAGACAATGCATAGATAAGCCTTCTAAATATAAGTATCTTGCACAAGGGATATTCAGTTTAAGAATCTGTGTTAAAATTTATCAAATTCCACCATACAAACAATTTTACAAATGGCTGAAGTTTTTGAACACAAGCAGTTGCACATAGACAGCTGGATTTTGTTTTCAGCAATATTCAACATCTTCCTGCCCCAACAACAGAATTAAAAAAAACCCCTGAATGTGCCCAGCTTCAAAACTATCTGTTTAATTTCCGACCCATTTATTCTGCTGGCTACTTTTTGAAAAAATACTGTAGTAGAAGTCTAGGTTTTGAGTTTTTGGAGACGATAATATCTTCAGCCAAGAATTTACCATTGACAAGCAGCTGGCTTATCATTATATTAGCTTACTAAAAAAGAACACAAAAAAGTTGAACACAAGCCTCTAAAAAGCCTCATTTATCACACACACACAAAAAGCAAGGTCCCACAGTGGAAACCACACACAGAGGCAGAAATTCAAAATGAGAGGTGCACATTAAAAACCTCATGATGATTGTGATGATGAATTTATAGCACTCCAGCATTATCCACTATAGATCTGTTCATATTCAGTAAAACACTGGCTACATAAAAGGCAGACTGCTTTCTACTATCTCAGTTCCTGAGTCAAAGAAAAAAAGAGTGCATTGAGGGAAGGCATCCTTTAATACTGGTTTGAAGCTATGCTTAATGCTAGGCTTAAAATAAAGGCTTTTAAGTCAGCAGCCTCCAGTCCCCGAGAGGGTTCCTCTTGAACTGACCAGCACAAAATTCTATGTCCAAGATTTCCTTTCTTTTCAGGCCCCCACAGGCAGAGTCAATTTTCATACAAACGAGTCCCTGCCACTGCCTGGCATACACAACACAGGCTTCGCAACCTTCCCAGTTATACTTTCTAGCTCAAAAAAAAAAAAAAATAAAGGAAAGAAGAAAGGATACTGTTCAACAAAGTTTGGGTAAGCCTCAGAGGTAAAACCCTGGAAGTGTGTTTTGGTCCACTTTTTGTAAGAAGTGATGGCAAGAAATGAAGAATCATTCCAGTAAATGTTTGTGGAACAATTAAGGGGAAAACTTCAAGGAGAAGAGAGATCCAACAGACCTGCCAAACAGGAAAGAGCAAGCACAAGAGTATATTTTATGACACCTAAAAACTGGAAACCATTCATAATGCTGCCTAGGCAGAGGCAGCAATGCTGCTGGAACAGTATGCAAGGCATAGCCGGAGACAACATAAACAGCTCTTTGGTTTTAGTCTATTCAGGGGGAAAACCCACAGATCTCTTCCTGTAACAGATGTACCTTTCTATGTGAATTCCAATTCTTGAGACAGACAGAGGAACTTCACAAAGAAGATACATGAAAGAACACTCTGTACCCTGACACATTATTTAATAAACTGATGCTTCTATTTTTGATACCTTTTGAAGCAGTTCAGGGTTGTTTTTCGTGACAGGATGATTGGAATAATTTGTTTTTAAAGACATATAAGTAATTCTAGAATGTGTATGTGATAACTATTTTTTCCTCCTCTGTATATACTTTTCTATCTCCTATTAAAACACAAACTCTCCTTAAGAGATCTATTTTACTCTTGTATATCATCAGATTAAAAAAAAAAAAAGGAGAAAAAAGAAAAAGAACAAAAGAGAAGCCACCATAAACTTTGTTTCATAACCCATTTTTGGGCAAACAATCAAACAAGATACACTGTCCAAGGGATAATGTGTTTGGAGACTTTGTATGGCAGCAAGAATACAGAAAAACCAAAACCCCATCCTTCATGCCTATATTACTAATTGACTAATTACTTCTTCTCATAAATGAGGTGAATACAGATTGCTTTTATTTGAATTGTGAAAAGTATTTAATCTACCCTGGCCATTCTATTGCAGTATAGCTAGTTTTTATATGAATACTATCTATGTCTGCCTTTAACAGTCCTGCAATTTTTCACCCATCACTTGAAAAATTTACCTGTAAATGCAACATATTTTACTTGAATCCAAAGTATATGGATAGTGGTATTGCCCTCCTCCTCCATTTCATATGCAATCAGCAGGTTGGAAAAAAACCCCAAAATTTGCATTGCTGATAGACTGCATGACAGGAGAGAGCTCTTAAAAATCATGCTACACTGTATGCTATTCCCCTGACCCCCATTCCTGTGCTTTGGGCTTTTATTTTCTAATTAAAAGCAGTAATTGTCCTTGCAATATTCATCTTCAAGTTCAGTTTTTAATTCATGCCTATGGCACTTCTTGGACTAGCCAGTAGGGCCTGTTAGAGAGAATGGTCCAAGCACATGGCCTTGAAAAGGGCTGTGCTACCTCTGGGACGTGTTCAGTCTTGACCCACCCAGGAGCAAGAGCAAAACTAACCCATTGTGCTGTCCCACAAAAAATAACTGTGCAGAATCAGATTACAAAAAAAAAAAAAAAAAAAA